>CAXKVY010001986.1:0-54561 GCA_964058915.1 Tetropium fuscum | reverse complement strand
GTTTATTTACCCAAGATGACAAACAATTTTTGAAAAGTCATAAAATATACAAATATGTTGCCTTAAAAAAAATATAAATGCACAGTCAAAATGTAAAAAAAAACAAGTCACAAATTATAAAACAAGTGGTGTAAAACGTAAGAATTACACAAATATGTATTTAAAACAGGAAAAGATGAATTGATGATCATAACCCACGACTAAATGGTTTAATTAAAAACCGTTTAAACTAAAAAAATATGGCGGTCTGCAATAGACCAAATGTAACGAAGGTATGAAACACTTTGTATTTTATTTTTTAAATTATTTTAATTGTAGAATACTTCAGATCCTCTCTTTCTACGTGTCAAAGAATAAGTGCGGAACTCGTATTGAATGAACGTTATAAATATTCTTACAAACTCATGCATATGTCAATTTTTTTATAAAATGACAGATATCTCAGAAACGCTTTTCTTTTAGTATAGGGTACGTTACATATTTTTGGTATATCCTTACATCAACTTTTTGAAAATTTAATAATATATAATATTTCATTTAAAATAACAAATTTGCCATCGACTTACGTTTTAACCGGAAGTACCAAATGGTTAAAATTTCAATGGGACTACACCCCGATAGTACCCTAAAGTATCCAGCTAATATTATCCAATTTGCTTAAGCCGCTTTAGAATAATGAAGAAACCATAAAAAATACACGAGCCGAATTAAAAACTCGTCTTTTTTTGAAGTCGATTAAAAACAAACAAAGCTAATATAACGCTGTTTGATTTTTAAGATCCGTCAATATTCGTCCTTTTTTGAAGTCGATTAAAAACAAACAAAGCTAATATAACGCCGTTTGATTTTTAAGATACGTCAATATTCAGAAAGAAAAGTTTTCTCCTTTCTCCTATTGCATAGTAAAGAGGTTAAGGTCCTCTAGCTCCCCTCCTTATCATCCGATTTTGATCTATTTGGGGTATACCTAAGTACAGGTCGGAAAAAATCAGTCGACTGGTAAAAAAAATATTTCCCCCACAACCTTGTTTGCGCACTAGGCGTTCAAAAAATATTCACTACTGCCATCGGATAGCGTATGAAGAAACGAAGAAAAAGCCATTCGATTTGATAAGATCGGTCAATATTCGGAGAAGTTATGAGCATTTAAAAAAAAATTGTTTTCCCCCACTCCCCCACTCCCAATTATCCCATCACCCCCTGCGGCCTTATAATTCCTTCATAATAGTTCTCCCAAAAGAAAAATGAGCCTCCAACTCCATTCCCCCCTCGTTGAAAAATCAATTTAATTTTTCTTTCCTCATTTTCGCAACTACGATTCGCAATATCTCGCAAATTAATTATCTATATATAATTATATATTATAATAAATTACGGAGATATTTCATTTTTCTAATTTAACTTTTCTGTAAAGCCCTCTACCGGTGATGTTACAAAACTTGAAAATTATTTCCACCGATTTCTGTGGTCCAGTTTTGTTATAGATTTTTTTTAACTAACGTTCTAATACAGTTCCTCAGATATGGCCGGCGCCCTCTGCTAATGACTCACCCGGTACATAACACTAAAATTAAGCTCCATTTATTCCAGAACACCCATTACTACCTCCCATAAGAAAACCAATACAAGGAACAGGCATAACACCGGTCAGCAATGAGCAGAACATAAATCATCAACAACAAAATAAAAGCGATAAATAATGTTTCATGGTCACTAAAGTACCTACTTTTGGAAATATTTTTTTGCAAATATAATTTTCGTTTAGACCATTGTGCTTACTGAAAGAGCCGTTTTTTAATAGTTCATAACTCTCTGAAATATTAGTACCAATATTCAATGAAAACATCGCCGCAATAAAATAAAGCCTTGAATCATTTATTATGTCGGTAAATTTGACGATTTTCAGCAACTCATGAATTAATAAATATTCGGATATTTGTATAGTCCAAATATTTCAAACAGTATTTTCCTACCAAATATTTTTACATGATACACATAAGAAGGACATAGTTAAAAAGTTGAATAATACACATCTGCTATCAATGAGAATCTTATAAAATATGCACATTGTAATAGTAGGGAACCATATAGAATGAATAACGCGTATCCCCTTGCTCTCATTTTTCCTCTTTGTAACTTATTGATGGCTTTTCTATACGCATCTTCCTGGTGAATGGGAGGCCTTATCGTGAAGGAAATGGGGTATGAAAGTAGGATCTGGAATATACCCGTGAACTGTCGGAATCCTGAGCAACTGCATAAATATTTTGTCAGTGGGTCTCAGGGTTCAGTAATTTGTAAGTACAATATTTTTCTGATTAGAAAGTATATAGGCTATTGGCTCACTAATTGAATACGGAATTAATTCGTTCCTTTTACACTATTTACCTATAATTAAAATTTTATTAATCTTAAAAGTATTGGTTACCCCTGCGCATTCGCCATTTCACACAGTTTTTAAATTTGACGCAACCATGGCCAACACAAAAATTTGTTGTAAATTTGACACAACCATGGTTACCAAAGGACAAACGTAAAAAGGATATACCTTATGTATTCACACTTCAATAATCAGCTCTACAAAAGCTATTAATTGTATTATGTACCATATTTAACATTTCTTGGACATAAAATCTCTTGAAATCATAGTTCGTAGCCCGGAAACTGACCATTTTTCGATCTATCTATCGACCGTAACATCGAACATTTCTCATAAATTAGCAAGTCACTTGATAAAACCGCGGATAAGGCTCCTAATTATAATTATAATAATTATTACATAAAAGTAATACTAACATAAGTACAATATCAAGGACTTACAATTTTTATTTAACTATAAACAACTCCAAAATAGAATACACCGAATAATTGAAAAGTTGCACCAGGTATTTCGCCTTTATTGAGGCTCTTCAGAATGATGTACGATTACTGATTGATTTTTTTAATAATACATTTCAGTGTCACAAAGTGTCACTGAAAATGATGAAGTGTTAAGATTTGTCCTTATTCTCGTTGTACTATATATACCTTTATTTGGCTGGGAAGCTACCAAGCTTCTTTACATTTATCTTACAAAATCGAGAAAATACTTATTTTATGAGTTTCACTACTCCAAAGCCATAACTAACATAACATGTATATTCAGCTTGAATTTATAGCAATGAAATCAATTTTAACTTAACTTTTACTTAATTTTCTTTACAAAATTGAAATTCGTGGCTACTCTCTAGAATGCCATAGCTCGACCTTCCCTTTTCCTGTTAAATGTTGCTAAGGAAGTTCCTCCTTTTAAAACAAAGTTTCTTAGTTTCTGCATAAAAAATAAATAATTCTATTATATTTAAATTTGTACTGAATCTTAAAAATTATCTTTGACGTGAATCACTTGCCTTATTCGCTTGTATCACTGCTGCCTTACTAAGCGAGAGAAACTTTGCACATAACGTATTGGTATTCTTCACAAAAAGAGTTCATTTGTCAAGTTGTATATTTCCCAGAACACTGGAAAATATTAAAAGCACTATCTGAACCGTATATTCCTTCTACTACAAGGATCTATAATATGAAAAGGTCCATAAAGTTGAAACCAAGTGCTTGAAACTTTAATGCAAATGACCCTCAATACGATGTAATAAATTCTGAAGTTCCCCGGAAAGATGCCATGAAACAAACTAATGATATGAAAGGAGATGACCCAGTCTCCCGCAGGAGATGTTAATCAGATAGATGCTGGGAATGTTTTATAAATAACCAAGAGGGCGTGTTTTCCTAGATTATATTACGGCGTTGGGATATGTGGTCTCTATAAAAATCGGGAAATTATAGACATGTGAATAAATATTCACGAAATACCCAATAAAATTTATTTCTCCGTTTTTGTCTGTTTTATAAGTATATTGTAATATTATTCAACTATACTTAACAATAGGCTTTATCATTATTCTTGCACTAAAATCATCGCAGTCAATATGTTTCATATTTACACCTAACATAACTAAAACAATGCATTCCAATAAATTTATCATACATGTAGGTTTCCACTCCGATTATTTAAATTTATTCTGCAATAATATTAAACCACTGCCTAACAAATGAAATTGTGTAAATACTTTTTAAATGCTTTAAATACTTTTTAAATATATATTATTATTCCTTTAACGCGAAGGAAAATATTATATTGAATTTACGAGTATTTACATGAACAATTTGAGTTAATTTTCTGAGACTCACAAGGACTCGCAAGGAGACAAAAAATTCCCTATACTCTAGTGTTTCTTCAATGGATATAAACGACATACTCGTAAATATATAAAAATTAGAAAAATCTAGTGAAACCCAGAATTCCGTATATCCGGTGCCAGTTCCTTTGCGGCAAAAATAAAATTTCGCATTTTTTAACCTTCATAGCTTTTTGTAAATTCTTTTTTCTTCCGCAGTACGATAATGGCATCTGATGCCATTAAGACTTATTTCCAATTACCAGCATTCTGAAGAGAATGCTGGAAACGTCACCTCGATGCGATGAGTTAATTTATTTTGTTTTCAACCGTTAATTAACATCCCTTAAAAAATTGCGTTACGTTTCCTTCTAATCCAGAAAATAGTTATAATTATTATGGAAATGCAGAACTAATTGGATTATTCAGAGAACATATATGGAATTAACTCCATCCTAATACATACAAACACGTAAAGTCAGTTGCAGTTGCAAATAAGCAATTAATTTAAGAGTCTGTTTCAACGATCCATTGTAACAAATTTCAATTAAATGCAGTCCTACTATTAAAAATCGGGAATATACCAGAATGCCAACAAATTTAGTTAACTCTGCCATTTAGTAAACTCGGTTTGAGAGATCAGCTATTGATATTTACATAAATTATCCTGATGAAGAGAAGGGACAAGAAAATATTTACCGTAGTATGGTATAAAGCTATCCATTATGTTAGAAAATATACCTTCATGCGAGAAAATATTATAATTCTGTTAAAAATACTGCAAATAGATTAGACCTACCATACAGAACGTGACTAACGTAGCCAGGAGATGTACCGGGAAAAAACATGATCCACTTATTTGATAGATTTATTTTTAATTACACGGCCTGCCTGCCGCTTGCAACATAATTAATAAATTCCTCGCGATACTTAGGGTCGAGTGAGATATTAATATTTCCGTTTTACTTTGTCAGGTGCAACGATTTTTGTGCAAAATTCTAAACCAAACGCACACACGAGCGCACACACGCACGACTGATTATATTACTTAACGTTTCGGTCCCTGTTTTGGGCCTTTTTTAAAAGAGGATTTTATATATGACATATTTGACATAGGTAAAAATGACAGTTTCAATTAATTTTTAAGGTTAATAGACTGTTCGATTAGTATCATATCATACGAAAGAATAGTCAAGAGACCCTACGAACCTACGACCCTACGACCTTACGAAGCTATTTTATATTTTATTATTACTCTAATTTTAGTTGCTAATATTATGTAGATGTATATTTATAGTAAGTAAGTAAGTATGTACGTATATAAGTTTATATATCGAGATAATGTTTTTTGTTAATTTATTTAATATTTTTATATTAACAATTTGTAGATTGTAGGAAGATGTTCTGTATCTTTTTTGTTATTACACGCATTAAGATTTTTTGAATATAAATTGATTTTGGTCTTTATTCTTCGTAGTTAAATTGATGACCTGTTCCATTAGAATGTTTTTTAGAGCTGTAATATTAGCTGAAAATTTGTGGCTTTTAAACATTCTTCAAGAAGCTGCATTGTTTGAACAATGTAGATTTCATCACATTGTTTACATGGAATTTCGTATATATAGTGTGTAGTTTTTCAAGTGTATTTTTGTCTTTTATTGTTGTGTAAAGGAATGTAAAGTGTATTCTCGTGTGCTGTGTGAATATCATATGTTTTTAAAATGTTTGAAATATTTTCTTATAGTTGTGGTATATATGGTAAGACAATATTATAATGTTTGATGAGTATTAGTTACATCGATTAGTGGTGGTTGAGAATTGTAGTATTTGTGAATTCTGTTTTTGAGAATTTTGTTGATTAGAGAAAAAGGATAGTTATTATTTATTAAAACATTTTTTGCATTATTTTACAAAAATGGCAGACGTTAGTTGTATTGATCTGTCTGCAATACCAATTATTACAATTTTTTATGGTTGTAAGTGTTTTTTAGTTGAAATTGGTATCTACCAAACCATGTTGTTTTTGTATTCCATTTTGTTAATATTTCAGTTTTATGATTTATAAGGGTTAAGTCTAAGAAATGCAACTTATTTTCGGATTCCTTTTCAATTGTATTTTTGGATGGTAACTATTAAATTTATTTAGAATAGCATTTTTATGTTCAGTTGAAAATGCAGTATTGCATAACTGCATCACCATAACGTTTGAAAAACGGTATTTTATAATTTAACGTTGGAATTATGGCTTTTTTCTAAATGTTCTAGTACTATTTCTTTGATTGTACTGGATATTGGTGAACCCATTGCACATCTATATGTTTGTTTGTAATGTGTATTATTGCATTGAAAAGAATGTGCAATTTAATGTGAGTTCTAAGGCATATAAGAACTCTTCTATTGGCAAAGAAGCATAATTTTTTATTTCGTTCTAACGTTTATTTGTTATATTTTTACAAGGTCTATTGGTATATTGGTATATAGTGAAACTATATCTAAAGAGAAAAGTTTTTCTTGGTTATTAAATTTTATTGTATAAATAAATGATTTGAACGCCCAAGAGTCCTTTATATAATAGTTTGTTTTTCTATCAACGTTGTTTCGAATATTTGATAAAAATTTTGCTAAATTATAAAATGGACTTTGAACATGTAAAACATTAGGTTAAACTACATAAACAAAATATTCCATTAAGGCCCAAATGAACATAAAAATTCGATTCTAAATAAATTTAATAGTTACCAATCAAAAATACAATTTACAATTAAAAATGAGAAACAACATAAATTACTCTTATAAATAATTTCTTAACTCTTATAAATAATAAAACAGAAATATTAACAAAATGGAATACAAAAACAACATGGTCTGGTTCAGATGCCAATTACAACTCAGGAAACTCTTACAACCATAAAAATACTATAATAATTGGTATTGCATTGGCAACTATGGTGACACATTGTTAACTAACATGCTCATATATAACAAGGATTGTTAAATTTAGTCCAAATGTACTCTCTAACTAACTTCAGAGTGGCTGCTTTAGGTTAGGAGATATGGATTTTATTAGAATTTTCTGCCACTCTAGAGGTTAATTATTAAGAAGTGCCGAAAGCTGCGAAGTATGCCAACAGTAAGAGGATGTAGAACTTCGGAAAAACAGTACCAGATGATGTAACTTTCTTAGAAAACAATCCAATGTTTAGGTATGAGAAAATTATCAGCCAAACCTCGAATAATTTACTCAGTTGTGGGGGGAATTAAAGCAAATATTTACCAGTTTGGGCTCAGGAGCTGTAAAAACCACCCAGAAATGGAAGAAAGCACCTAAATAAGTATCTAACATATATATTATGATGCCATTAATATACTGTCACGGTCAATGTGTGCTTTTTCGATTTAAAGTTTCTACGTTCTAAAAATGGGGCTTGTAACGAAATGTGGGTGCAATCAATTCCTGGTAAAGCATCTTTCTGCAGATATCTTTCTTTAACCCTTTCGCCTGTTCTTCTTCTGTTGTGGGAAATTTAAATATGCGATGTCCTAAATGATGTGACCTCGTTCGCACATTTGGATAGAGGTTCTTGAGTCACAGTTATGAACAAGTCTTAACCCATACCCTTTTGATAACTGACATGTGAGAAAAAGTGCCATAAGAAAAAGTGTGTGCCATAAAAGGGGAAATTTCTTCGGCAACTTGAACAACATAGTCTCTAAAAAATCTGTAAATTCCACGGAAGACATTTTCTGGTAAATCTAAGGAATCATTCAAGTGACGTAATCTTCTTCTGATCATCAATTGGTATACGAGTATATATCAAAAGTCTGATTTGAAATCATAGTTATTTATTTACTTACGCTTACCGTTCTTCTTCATTTTTTTCCTGCAAGAATTCCTTTAAAAGCAGGAAAAAGATAATAAAAGTAAGAGTAGATACAAGATTATTCTTATTTTGCAAACAAAACAATATTGTTAAGGTGGTCTCACTTGTTAGCTGACAAGTGAAATGTTAACAATATTTTTGCCAATACCTTGATAATTTTAACAACCTTTGTGGCTACAATAATAATGTGGCTACAACACTTCTTGTTATTATCATTGTTAACAGACAGCATTGTTGAGTTACCAATATTGGAAACTGAGCAATGGTCACAATAGTTAGGCCGTTAATCCGCACAGCGAAGTGATCCCCGTTCCATAAATGAGCGGGGAAAGATGGAACACTTGTGCTGCTTGTGCGCCGTTTACTGTGCTCAGTTTTCATTAGACTGTTGAGCCGTGAACATCACTGGATTTAGTTTGGGATGCAATTTTACGTTTTAATATAGATATGACATCTAAAAGGAACCACGTTAGTTAAAACACGTTAAAAGAAAACGTATTAAGAGTTTAGAGACAGGTTATATAATGACTGCCTTATCAGAAAAATTCAAAGTGGTAAATTCAACGATTTGTGACATAAATAAAGCAAGAGGAGGATTCTATCTTATGCTACACCAGCCAGTTCTCTAATCAATAAATGAAAAATGTTTAAAGTTAGTGCATATGCATATCCCAATGTTGATAAAGCAGTTGAAACGTGGTTTCTACAGGAAAGATCTAGGGGTGAAAAGATAATTCACTATGTACATTTTTACCTTTTTAACACAATATCAAATGATTCTATGTGTGCCAATATCAGGGGAAATATTGCGTGAAAAAGTACAATTATTTTATGGCCAGACAGCAATGATAATTTCAAAGTCAGTTCCTGTTGGCTTGATAAATTTAAAAACAGGTACCTACGGAATTCGACAACTGCCAATTACAGAAGAAAAATTAGCAAGTGATGTTCCAGCTGTTGAGCCATTTAAAAACTTGCCTCGAAATAAAATTGAGGAAATGCAGTTGTGTCCGGATAAAATCTATAATTCGTCGAAAGTGGACTTTTCTATAAATTACGTCCTCAAAGAACACTTGCTTACCAAGTTGAAGCCTCAGCTCCAGATAGAAAAATCACGCGAGATACATTTATGCCTTGCTCTAATGATTCTGGGACCCATAAAATGAGGTTAGTTTTGTATAAGTTTCAAAAGTCACAGGTTTTCGGTTACCAAAGACATTTTAAGAACTAGTTTAATATGAATTGTATTCCGGAATTTCGCCAAAAAATTCAACAGCTGAATTTAGTAGCTAAGACACTTTTAATTTTAGACAACGCTCCAGGACACCCAGAAGACTTATGTTCAGATGAAAAAAAATTGTTCCGATGTTTTTTCCGGCAAATATAATTCCTCTAGTACAACTTATGAATTAAAATGTGATCCAAGCTGTCAAGTTGCATTTCAGAAAAGGTCTTTTAAAACGGATTGTTGCCATCTGCAGAACTGAAGAAAGTCAACCTAGTAGATGTCGTGATAGGATTAGCAAAAGCATGGGAAAATGTGAGGGTAAAGCTTATTAAAAAATCTTGGAGTAAGCTTCTAACTCAAGTTGTGTTTGGGATGAAAATGATAATAGATAGATACAATGGAGCTTGGGGTATAGAGAAAGAAATAAGTGAAATTACTGAACTGATGAATCACATATCTGAAGATGTAACAAGACAAAAAGTTATTGAATGGGCCGTCGGACAAGAAGTATCATTGGGAATTCATAAACGATATGAATATTTCGTACCATGTTCAAAAGGAATCAAACTCTGATGAAGAAGTACAGGAGATACCACGACTTGTAAAGCACATAGAGGTAGTCAGAAGGTTCCAATAGTATTTTAAATTGGCTGAGGAAAATACTGAGTCGGAATATCACATTTTATTCCTATCAGAAATGAAAAAAACAAGCTCAAAAGGCAGAAGAAGCCAAGGTCAAACAGAGCAAAATCAGTATTTTTTTACAGCTTCGTAGGTTTGTATCATGTATAATTTTATAACAAAATATGACAATGTAGTAGTAGTTTTTAATTTTTATCTGAAAATAAAGAACTTGCGTCGAAATTTTCAAGAAATTTTCATTGTGAGAATGTTGAATTTCCTAGATCATAAGGGAGATGGATATTGTCTGTAATTTTGCGATAATCCGAATATTTCGCTAATCCGGATTGTATACTTCGGATTATCGTTTATTTTCTGATAAGTAATTTTGACGGATGACCATCTTAAAATAAACCCTAAATAATAAAAAAAGAGCAAAAGCTACGGAAGTCGAACGCGCAACTCTCGATACCCCAGGCACACGCGTTACCACTGGGATTCCAACGACGTGGCAAACTTTTGCTAAACTAAGTATTTAACTAACTAACATAAAGGCATGCGTAAAATCACGGTACGAAATGCTCCAATTTCCGCCATTTCCAGGGTGGCTACTCCAGCTGAAGATCGGTTTAGTGGTTCTCTACATGACATCATATTATGCGTGTTGGAATCAATCACCATATGGTTAAACAGCCTCTCGCACATAGGTAACTGATTGTCAAAGGTTTTAATTTCTTTGTTACCTGGTGTGTTACAAATAAAAATTATTTAAAATTTGTAGATTGGGAGTAGCTCCTCTCCTGATACCAGTGCATTGGTTGTTTTAGTCGCAGACGTATATCGATGTTAAATATATGATAAAATGTGCCATGGCTAATATCAAATCTAGTACATTCTGTGAGTCGGAAAAAAACCAGAAAATCGTATTTTAGAACGCTTCCAGACCACCTTCCCCCCGTTTTCGAGGATGTTGAGCACGATGGCGGTAGTTAAAATTCTTTTTGAGTTGGTCAACCCCTCGAAAACGGTCCAAAAGCACCCCCAAACGGGCGAATTGAGCATTTCTCGTGATCAAAGAAGAAACCCGCGTCATCCCCCATTTTCTGTGACGCCGGAAACGATGGCGACGCTGTCTCTCATCTTTGACTTGACCCCACCCCCTCAACGGCCAAGAACCACCCACGACGGGGGTGAAAAACGATTTTCTCTCGATGAACGAGAAAATCCACGTCTTCTACCGTTTTCGAGGATGCCATGTAGTAACTTTTGCACAGGTTGTCGTGGGCTGAATTGTCAAAATACCCGGCCATATGATGAAGACGACATTCCGGAAAATGAGAATGCCATTGATAATGACAATATCTTGTTTAATGTTATTCCCGAAATTTTCATGAGCGAGACTGATACCGAAATAGCTGATGAAACATGCGAATTTGAGGGGTGTTATGTACACTACCTACAATATCAACCATGTAATTCTACTTGTATTAGCGACGTAGGTAGGTTAAATTAATTGTATTTTATTGAATTTTATTGCGAGTATGTTTTATATCTATAGCAAGTAATTTTAAATGTCGTAGACAATGTTTCATACTTACATATAGTATATAAATAAATTTATATATCAATAAAAGTGTTCAATATTTATTGTAATAGAAAAAAATGTGTCGTTGATTCCATGTACTGAATTTTCCCTCTGAAAACCTAGCAACGAAGCATGTGTCCGTTTTTTCCCATCTAAACAATCGCCGAAGAGTCCTGCAATCACATCTGGTATGTAATCAATGATCTCTACATAACTGATTCTTTATCTTCAATCCCTTACCGTATTAAATAAAATCTTGCATCAAAGGGGTAGTTTAGATATATTGGAGGGGTACGCGGGGTCGAGCTGAGCTGCTTATATTTTTTTCTTGTTCAGCAACATCGAAAACCGGGGATGCCTCGGGTTTTTCCCTTTAACAGGAGAAAATCACTTTCACCCCCGTCGAGGGTCGTTTTTGGCCGTTCAGAGGGTGGGGTCAAGTCGGGGATGATAGACAGCATCGCCATAGTTTCCGGCGTCATCGAAAATGGGGGATGACGCTGGTTTCTTCTTTGATCACGAGAAATGCTCAATTTGCCCGTTTGGTGGTGGTTTTTGGCCGTTGTCGGGGGGTTGCCCCACTCAAAAAGAATTTCAACCCCCTCCATCGTGCTCAGCATCCTCTAAAACGGAAGTGGGGTGGAGGGTGGGGGAGGTGGTTTGGTAGCGTTCTAAAATACTTACATATTCGTCCGACTCACAAAATGTACTAATCTGTATTTATTACTTGAGAGTTTACCACTAAAACAATATTATCGTATCAAATGAGGCGCCAGGTGGTTGGTGGTCGTTGTTTTACTAAACGGCATAGCCGAATAAACTATCATGTAATGGACTACGACCATGATATTATTCACCAACGAGAGCTGTATTTACTTTTCGATTGAAATAATTGCCTCGGTGCGAGCTTTCACATAAAAATACGAAAGTAATTAAAAATGATATCAACGCTGATTATATTCGACCTATTCGCGTCAAGATGTCGTCCCAATTAAAACTGGCCGTATTTCATTTTATAAAGTTCATAACCAAGTTTTCCAGAGATTCATCCTAAAATAAGAGTTTGCAAACTTTAAATATCCCTTAATCCACTTAAAAAAGCTACAGTAGATTTTTTAATAAAACTTTATATGCTTTTAATAAACTTTTTATAATATCATATTTCAATCTGCTGAAAGCCCGAGTTAATTTAGAGTTAATTTAAGTTGCGTTTGTTGCGATGATTTGAGATGTTTTAATTGCACATTTTAAAAGCATTCATGTCGCGAGGGCCGAACCTCAGTCGTCCCGTAATTTGCACTTTTCAACTTCTTCCCGTGGGGAAGTAAACCAGTAAAAGGGTTAATAACTGTGTTCCAAATCCGCTCGAGAAGTCCGCGATACTGGCTTATTTAAATGAAAAAATTGAGTTAGCTTTTCAGTATTTTGCTTGTAAATCAAACTGAATACCTACTATTAGTGTTCACTAAACACTAAATTTGGGGACACATTGTCATGCGATTAATATTAACTTATGATTTATTTATTGATGACGGCGGTACCAGTTCATTACATCTATATATATATATATATATATATATATATATATATATATATATATATATATATATATATATATATATATATATATATATATATATATATATATATATATATATATATATATATATATATATATATATATATATATATATATATATATATATATATATATATATATATATATATATATATATATATATATATATATATATATATATATATATATATATATATATATATATATATATATATATATATATATATATATATATATATATATATATATATATATATATATATATATATATATATATATATATATATATATATATATATATATATATATATATATATATATATATATATATATATATATATCTGAAATTATGCCATGCAATAAAAATATATATATATATATATATATATATATATATATATATATATATATATATATATATATATATATATATATATATATATATATATATATATATATATATATATATATATATATATATATATATATATATATATATCTGAAATTATGCCATGCAATTCCGCGGTTCCTCTTTTTCGACTATATTGCTTAAATAATAAAATAACTATTTATGTATGAAATCACATACGCTACCTATTTAATGCTAGCGGAATAGCTCATTTATATTTTATGTGTCGATACAATAGTACTGGGTTTTTATGAAATTAGTATATAAAACTGGCATGGCTTTCATCACGTAAATCATTTTATTGTTTTTAAATTTAAAAGTTTTTCTTTGCTACAGAACAGACTATATTGATGGAAATTTAAATGACAATTTTTAGAGATAATTTATTATATTAAAATTGTAATTATATTGTAATTGAAATTGAAATTGAAAAAAATTAATTATTATGAAATTATTGTCGTAACTAATTAAATTTTTTTATGAAATATTTTCAAATATCTAAGCTGTGATTTTTGAGATACATGCTAATTGATTTATACCTTAAATCTGATTTCTTTTAAAAGGAAATAACGATAATATCAATAGAAGTAAAAATTGAAATTTGCCCTTAAAATTAATTATAGTAGGGGTGGCAGTGAATTTTGTTGGTATTTATTTTCCCAGTCACCCAACATCGATAGGATTGTTCACTTACTGATTCTAAGCAACAATTTCAACATGCAATTTTTTTCCGATGGGTTGAGACAGAATAGGTACATTAGAAAGTAAAAATGCGATTCACTTTTTTTCACTAATAAAAATGGTTTTAATGGTTAATACCAAAATAATAAAAATGGTTTTAATGGTTAATACCAAAATTAATTCTGGTTCACAGTCAGTCTTACAGTATGGAAAATTTGTCCAACAGGTGAAAAACTGATAAATATTAAAAAAATATTACCATCATTTTGGTGGTCCTGAAAATTGGTTATCTTATAACGTATTCCTGAACAAAAATAGTTTATTAATCAAAAGTTTCCTTAACGAAGTGAGGAGTTAAAGTATCAGTTCATGTATGATAATATGTGCCGTGTGATAAGATAAATATGTTCCCTGAAAGACGGCCGTATATTTATCCTTATAAATACATAAACGAACTGAGAACATAATACTTAATAAAATGGATTGTGATTGATTTCTCCCATTAATATCATCTCGCGAGTTAACCGAATAACAAAAACACAAAAACTCATTAATATTTACCTTGCATAGTGGATATTAATAGAACAGTAATTTAAAAAAATATATGAGCAAATGCCTTATATCAGGCTAATAAAATTTTATTAGGGACGTAGATAGATATAAAAATAGTTAACTGTTCTAAATTTTGCATTTTTATCTGAAAACTAATTTAACTGCAATAAAATTTTCAATTAAACCAATTGTACTGCCATAATACTTTTATTGTGCCAATAAATATAATATAGACATGTCGGCCATAAATTCTTAAAAATAAGCTGTAAAGATTACAGAAATAAATTTGTTGTAGATTGTTTGATTTCAGTATGTAGTTAATTGCTAAAAAACGAGACTATTGCTAGGTTAATGCGAAATTATATTTAAAAAATGATATGAATGAAGTAATATTTTTTTATCGAAAGATATAAGTTAACAGCTTCGTATATCAACGACTAGGGTCATATACCAAAGAGAAATAAAAAATATTAGTCTAAATTAAAAAGTATCAATTCAAATTTAATCAAGGTGCTCCTAGACCTAGTTCGTAGGATTTTACGGCGGAAAAACTTCAATTCGCCAACGTACCTCCACTGCTAGAGAACTACAGAACCATCTCAGATTCTGAAAATTATCAGATTCGGAGGAGAAAACTCCCTGTTCCGTCTATTACTCCTCAACAACCGACGCGACGGAGGCTCTTCTGGAAGAATAGCCGGATCTAGGTCAGGAATTTCTGAGAAAACTCACTCGAAGCATGTCTCGCCACTGTCAAGCTGTTATCGAGGGATTTGTGGATTTAAATCAATGTAGGCAGGGGTTTCTGCCCTCTGAGCAGTGTTTTTTTTTCAAATCAAACTGTTGTAGTTTGTCCCACTAGCGTAATATTTGATGGGGATACTGTTAATATGTGGGATAGGGGGTTAATATCAAAAATTACTCGTTACCATACTTTGACCACCTTAGTGATCAATTACAAAAAAAATTTCTCGATTCATACCAATATTAAATTAGCTTTTCGTAATACTTTAAACATTAAAACAATTTTCTACAATATTAAAAATTAAAAACAGAGTATATTTAATTCTTCAAATTTAATCTATAGTATCCCCTGCAATGACTGTCTTAAAATATACATTGGCCAAACAAATAGATGTCTAGAAGACCGTATTACCTCACATAAGAGGGACGTAAGAAATAATAAACTTTTTTATACCTTAGCCACACATAGTTTAGATTTAAACCATACAATGTCCTATGACAACGTCAAAATTTTGGACAAAGAAAATAATTTCAATTAACGTTTATTTTTAGAAATGCCTCACATTTCTAAAGATCTGAATACTATCAATTCAAAAAAAGATATTGAAAGCCTTAATGTTTTGTAACCATATCTATTTCATTTTGGCAATAATAGCAACCCCCTTTTTCGTTCCCCAGAGAGCACTTTAGAATAGATTACATATCAACCAGATATACTTTTTCAAAAATCACTTCTAGTTATCCTAACAGTCTAGTATTATGAACGTTATCGTATTTTTGTTCAGTTATAGACTAAATAACAAAATCACAAAATTGCCTGAAACCATTTTGTGATTGAAATAATAGATAATTTATTTCAAGAAAATTGTTTAATCTTATATCGAAACTAATTTTTCTTACTGAAGCTAACTGATTTTGAATGCATATATTTCTATAGTTGGTAAGTCGGTTATCGACCCCTTACGCTTATATATAGGTATCGATTTTGAGATTTTTAATGCGTCCGGGTATCAGGCATTAATACATGATTCATTAATGAGACACGATAATGGTGTACAGATAATGTTACTCACTGCTCTCAGTGATTTTCCGGCGACGCCATCTATGCCTACGGATGCTTTTAACGATGTTTTATTTATAAGTTTTTCTATTTCTTCTGGTGTCGTGGACAACAAAGGAAATGTCATGGAGGAGCTGTGTGTTAGGTTCCACTCCTCAGATTTTGGTTTACGACATGTCAAGTTCGTGAAATATTCATTAAAATAATTACAAATATGATTGAGGTCAGTCACTTTGTCATTTGTAACTGCTAGATCTAATTCATGCATATCATTTCTAGGAGAAGTATTTCTTGATTTATTCATTATTTTCCAGTCTATTTTTGTGATATTGTTTGATTTACTTAATCTGCAGTTGTTGTAATTCTTTTTGCAGTTTAAATTTTTTTTGTATAACATTTTTAGATACCTATATTTATGTATATTTCTATGTTTATTTTAGATTTTAAGTCCTTTGCTATTCATATTTGTTTTGTGAACAGAAATCTTGGGTTTGTAGCAATTCATTACATATAGAAATAAGCAAATAGATGAATAATAAGGAAGACACACTTACCAGTTGTAAATCTGGACATATATTCGGAAGTTGTACAAAATCGTTCACCTTCATTGAGGATCTTCAGAGTGATGCACGAATTGTAAAATGATTAAATGATCAATAAAACAAATCGTACATCACTCTGAAGATAGATCTCCAATGAAGGTGAAAGAACTTGTAGAACTTCTAAGTGGTTCATTTCCTTATATATGTCCAGACATACAATTGGTAAGTGTGTCTTCCTTATTCGTTATCTATTTGATTATTTCTCTATGTAATGAATTGCTACAAACCCAATGCTTCTTTTCACAAATATATATTTTCGTATTTTCTGTTACAAATTGCAAACAAAACTGTTTAAAGAAAAAATATTTTATTATGAGCTAATCACTAGAAATGTGTTCGTCATAGAATTCGAAATCCGAACATTCATAGATTCAAGCACTTACCCAGCACCCTTCTATTTATCAGCTGTTATTTCAACTTAAGTATATCATGCTAAATTTTTTTAAAATCGCATGACAAATCTCTTCAAAGATGTACCACTGGACATCAGGAAAATACATATACTTTCAGCAGGAGCCCTGTCCATTTTAGTCGTAATGTGAGAAATCATCTAAATAATCGCTTTTTCCACCGTTGGATTGGATGTGGGGGTCCACATAATTGGCGACCAAGGTCACCAGACCTCAGTCCCCTTAACTGTTGTCTTTGGCGATGATTAAAGTAATTTTTTCAGACAAAAAAGTGGACACGAGAGGCACTGCTCTATCAAATATTCAATTGTGCAGCACTCCTTAGAGATAATCACCTTGCATTTCAACTATTTTGGCTGATTTTGGGATTTTGATCAAACGTTTTGGCGACCACCGATATTTCAACGATTTTGGCTCATTTTGGGATTTTGACCAAACGTTTTGACGTTTACATCGACAAATCACTGATTAGTGATTTGTCGATGTAATTCAATACAGCCAGGGGTCTCTGTCCTCTGAGTAATTGTTTTTTTGCATATTAAACAATTAAGCGTCAACATATTTCTTTTAATATTGTGAACATCTGTTTCTGCAGATTCAGGTAAGATTTCTGGTACCAGGAGTATGAGTGTTAATAGTGTACAACATACTTTCAATGTCTATCAATGTTGCAGCCTGAGAATCCAATGGCTCGTTATCGCTCAAGGAAATAAACTTTCTAAATTGTTTCACAAATAACTATTCTCATGACAAATAAGGTACATAACTAGTGTTACTATACTGTGCTAAACGAATGGAACCCTCTACGTTCGAAGACATGTTACACTTAGACATAGGTTTACCGAGATAACTGCCATGCCTTACAATAGCACTCGTCGGCATTTTCTGTCAAAATAGTACAAAAACAAACTGCATTCGGAACAACCACCATGCCTCATTTCACCGGAATATCTAGTCTACTCCAGTATTTCCTTTCAAGAACAGAAGAGTAATCCCGGAAATTTATAGCTCTTTTAACAAAGTTTCAGTATATGTCGAACACGACCTAGACTAAAAGTTATAAAATCGCTGCCGTCTATCACAGCGCAATTCATCCATCCTACTGCACCCTCAATTACTGATGCCGTTTGCAATAAAATAGCTTGTTTAAATAATAATTCTAATTAAGTAATGGTAATGGAAATTCCTTACGTGATAACGCAAGTAATTATGCATAGACAAATAATGAGAGGTTATTTATGGGCATCATTAACCCAAAACTGCAGATCATGCAATTACAAGTATTGAATTAAATGGATGATATAAGTTTAACTTGTATATACAGTAAATAATATAGTAATCGTTATAACATCAATTTAAATATTGAATTCCACAGATACGACATTTTGTTAGTACATAATAACATGTTAAATAATATATGAACGTAAATAATAAATGCAACAATTTATTACTAACAATAATTTAGCTGATATTTTTGTGAATAGCAAAATTTTGGACTACGCTAGCAGGGCAACAACAAGTGGCGTGTCAAAACGGAGCCAACTAATTGGCCAAAGAGCCCATAAAATCAGGTAAGTAAAATTGTGCACCGTAATATAATTTTTGGTTTGTTTTTATTATATTTTTTTATTATACTATATAATTATATTTTCTGAAAGTTATTTGTGGCATTATACTATTTGTTATGAAAATTTATCAATAGAAAAATAGCAATCAAAAAAATTGAAAATGATAACGATAAAGATGAAAAGATAAATAAGAAATATAAACACTAATACCAGGCAATAATATTATTCAAATGCTGAAGTTTCGGAAAATCTTTCGCCTTACTTCATCCAAGTTTGAAAGTTGAAAAATCAAAATATTTTTGAAAAATCATAATGACAATTTACGTCATCGTATATATTTTATATAATATAGGTATTTAAACTGTATTTTTTTCAAGAAAATCTGCCTTTCCAACTCCTTCGCCCGAGGATCCAGACTCGGATAAAGAAAATAAGGATCCTGACTATGATCCAGACTATGATCCTGACTTATGATCCAGACTCGGATAAAGAAAATAAGGTTCCGATTTCGTTACTGTGACAGATATCCAGCTGGAACCTTTTAATACAGTTATTAATACATTACATTGCAGTTTTGAAGAAGGAGATGTTTTCCCTACCCTTGGAAGATGGGAGTATGAATCAGGTCGTGCACACTATGTCGACTTAGATGTCATGAAAATTCTGTCTAAAACTCATAGAGGACATAGTACTGGCTGACATATTTTATAGAGACGATATTGCATTAAACAGTTTGAATCCTGTCTTGTCTATTGAGAATACAGATGGAGCTGCATTCAACATAACGAATATAACAGAGCCCCTTTCCACTATGTCTCACGGTGCAGATGATCGTAGGGAACATAGTTTTAGAGAAAAACGATTATTCCTTTGAAAATTTTAGAAAAACGCAATGTGAAATGTTATAGGAGCGACGCGCTTTCTCATAAAAGTATTTCTAGAAAATGCACTCTGCCTTTATCCTGCTAGATAACACAAACGGAAGAACAGCAAATAAAATCAGGAACCAAGTGAAATATAAGTTTTCACTAAAAAATTAATGCCAGTAAGACGATGTTTGTAAAACCATGTTTTTACATACGATTGGACAGACATGTGACGCTATTATTACCGAATATTTAAATAATATCGATGAGTTGTTACGAGAAATAAAAGAGGAAATGCGAGAGAAAATAGTGAAAGAGGTAGCCTTGGAAAATGATACGCAAATTAAAACTCATATTGATTCTTTTCATCCAACTGAGTCGCATTATAATTTGGTGCATGCGCCTAATAGAAAATATTTGGCATGTGACATTCATTCATAAATTATGGGATGGTTTTAAGTGTAAACTTAAAACAATATCTTTTGAGACATATAGAAAAGTGTTTGAGAAAGAGGACATAGGGTTTCCCAAGCCTACACAAGATGAATGTCCAAGTTGTTTGCTGTACAATAACCATAATAATATGCACGAAGCTAACGAATCAAATACAAATTCGCAGGTACCCCATCAACCAGAAGATTGTGAAGTATGTGGGCAATACCAGAAAAATGTCCACAAAAAACTCATATTTTGTACGTCGCTTGATATGTTTTAATGAAACGTTTGCTAATTTAAAGAAAAATTGCACCAATTTTTGCGTGATGTGGCATGAAGCAATTAGGAGATTGGGGCCTGATGTTGTTACATGTTACAATGTTTTTAAGAGCTTAGATGATAACATTAAAAATATAATTTTTTAGGCAGATAATTGTGCCCCACAGAATAAAAACTGGACACTGTTTACAAGCTGTGTAATTTTTGTTAATGAGAATTGGGGCTATGTTACAATAACTTTTAAATATTTTGAGTCATGGTAATCATTCATGAAAGCCTACGCTATCAACGGTACCATTGGCAAGAAATGGAATAAAACCCAAGTGTTAGATTTTGTAGATCTTCTTAATTTTATTAAAAAATCATGCCACAACAATAAGATTATTGAACTTCATTCTGGAGATTTTGTATGTTTTGAAAACGGATGCCAACCAAGAAAACAAGGTACAGCAATTCCACTACTATTGCATGTTGTTCAAATATGTCAATTTAAAAAAGGAACTTAAATTTTATTTTAATTTTAAGGAACTTAAATTTTTAAAACCAAAATTTAAGCATGTTTTGTCTGATATGAAGCAAACTACTACATGTAGGGGAATTAACCACGAAAAAAGGATAACATACAGGCTGACTGACATACAGTCTAGTATGACACTTTGTAATTTAAAAAATAAAATAAATTAAAAACTCTCTAATAGACTGTGTGTCAGTCGTGCTTAAGTTTTGATAACGAAAGCGGATAAGTTTTCGAAGCGTAAAGGTTTAAAGTGATTTGTTGTTATATTATATTAATAATATAACAACACAAAAAACAGATTACTGTTTTTTGGTGTGGAATTAGCCGAAAACATTTTGCAGAAAACTTTTGACTGATCCATCGGCGCAGAGGTTGATTTATTAATTTTTATATTTTTCAGTTGTGGTAAAATACCCTAAATTACTCAAATAGATAGGTAATGTTTTATTTAAGGAAACACCCTATATATTTTTAAATTTTCACAATCTGTGTGAAATTTCCCTTCCAACAACATACGGATTATTAATTTTCGATTATGCGATGCTGAGTTATCTGAAAATTATGTCTGCGACAAAGTTTTAATTCGTTGCCCGTCTCTAAAATATTCTTTAATGATGCACCAAAAGATGTGAACAAAAAATTATCAACCAAAAATTTAAAATATAGTATTTTTTTTACACAATTGACAATTTAATGATTTCCTTAATGATTTTGAATGATGTTTTTAAATTTTTCTCAAATTGAAAAAATGGGAAAAAATGTATATTATTTTATTTCTGAAATAAGATAAGTTTTAATTAATAATGTCTTATACCTAAAATATAATTATATTTTCGCAGATATTTCGATTACGCATTAACGGTTCGTAATCAGATAATAATTCATGTTTCGATCTAGGAAGGACTACCTTCCTATATCCTATACTTAAGCCAAGTAGATTTAATATTGTCATCGAGTTGAGGTCTACCTTGTCGAAGTAAATATTTTACACCACCCGTTTCTGTATTATTTTGAAAATAAAATTAAAATTTGTATTGTTATTGACAGTGACATTGACATTAACATTAATTAAAAACGTAGATACAGTTAGCAGGACAACATGGGCAAATCTAAAAATTATCATTCCTAAAATTTTCCGCTTATTAGTCGCTAATTAGTTGCGAGTCAACTGAATTTGTCGCTATTGTTGTCTTCTCCCGGGGTGCCTGCTAACTTTATAGCAAGTTAGCAGACTGGAATACAAAAATATTTAATATTGACCATCTTATTTTGTTAGTCGCTAATTAGTTGCGATCGAATAACGTCCATACCATTTTTTTTTTAATAGCAAGATGCCCTGCTAAGCTTATTGTAACTTAACAAGTCAACACTGCTTAAAAAATTATTAAAAAATGAATGGATTACCTTAAAGTATGTATTTTTTGTGTCGCTAACTGGTTGCGATCGATTAACGTCAATGCGATATTTTTTAAATAACAAGTTGCCCTGTTAAGTTTATATCAACTTACCAAGTCAACAATGTTACAAAATGTATTAAAAAATTAATAGATTATCTTACAGTACGTAGTTTTTTTTTGTTGCTAATTATTTACGACGAGACAAAGGCGAAATATATTATTTTGAAAGAAGGAGGTTTTTCTTTGTAAAGGGTATTTTTAATTTTATGCAATTTAGCCAAGCTTGCCAAAAATTGTGCACTATACAGAAAACCTTTTTATTTTCAAAAATGATTTTCACCATCAGCATCTGCATTAATTATTAATTATTAATGCATTATTAATTTATATTTAAGAAATATTCAAACGTGTAGGTACATATGCACATATGCATACGTGCATCATGCTTATTAGTTCTATATTTTCCTTCCATAGAAACTTTTTTTTAAGTGTTACTCCATTATTTTTATTTTAATGTATATTTTATTATAATACTGCGGTTTTCCTAAAAACGTGGTAAGATATCGACTGAAATATGGTAAGTATACCCTTTTTAGCAAAAAGTGAAATCTAATAATGTCAGAAAATTTTAAAATTTGCTAACTGTAAAAAATGTATGATTTTAAATATAATATTAGTTTAAATGTGCACGAGCATATTAGTATGAATTATTTTAATTTCTCAAAAATTTCATTTTTGTCACTCCTTACTTTAGAGGCTTGAAACTCGATAGGGATTTCTTTATGAAGTAGGTATTTAATTTTTACTTCCCCTGTATACGTCATTACTTTTTAATTGTAAACATTTATTTAATGACGGATTAATGAAACTGCAAACAATACTTAATTCAATAATTCTCTGAAAAAAATCTAAGCAGTCTCTGAACTATTAAAAAGAGGCAATGTCCGAGGAAATCTAAACGCATAGCAAACCTAAGTAAGTAGATAGGTATTTATTATGAGGAGCTTCCGAATAGTGTAAATACTGAAAATAGGCTACGCTTGCTAGCAAATCTATCCTTCTTCAACTTAAATACGAAGCGGTATGTATTGTCAATACACACCCTGAATTTGTAGTGGTGCTGTAGGAAGAGAATCGCTTGAATGGTGGTGAGTTTAAGCCGACGCCGATTTTACCTAATAGCATTAAAACCGGCCCTAAATAATTAAGTAATACCTAAAATAAACCTCATACGGACTACGACTGTGAGTGACTAAAAATGTAACCTATATTTAATTCCACAGTAAAAAAACCAATGACGCTCTCGCCTAGCCGTAATTTAAATTTTAATATAGATTAATTACTAACGTCCTCAACGGAAGAGACATTTATGAATATGGTAATTTTAAAGTTTCAACAGGCGCTTAGGAAATTGCCCTGCCTTCTAAGTCAAGTGAAAAATCGACTAAATAAGAGTTCCCTGAAATTTCCTAGATAAGTTACACCCTAACGTAATTCTAACTGAACGTAAATGATATTTTTCCACCGTTCTAACTCACTTATGACGCTTTAGACAGGCATTATATCACAGTCGTCGCCATTTGGGGAACATAGTTCCAGGTCCACAGATGTCCGAGGAAATAACTGTAGGCTATAATTATTACTTAGGTATATATAGAGTGGGTCGAATATCTGAGTTTTATAATAAACATTTAGAAAATGCATCCACTAGGTAGATAGATCTAGCAGAGGCGGTCACAATTATAATAATTAGAAAATTTTTGATTTCTTATTCTTGAGATATAATTTTGTACGTGGTTTGGGGCACTACTCTCTAAGGATTTATTATTGGATTTGACAAAAAAAAGACTAGGGTCCTTCCTTTACCCAAAATATATCTATCTATCTAAACTATCTTTCTGCCAAATCTTACGTTGTTTGAGGATTGCCTTCTGGGGCGGGTACACAAGTGAGGGCCGAAATTATTTTCCTGCAAACAGTTTTGGCCTACGGTAAAAAGTGTGAAAAGTATACATGTTGTAAGAAACCTAAAATAAATGGAAATCCTTGAGTCTACATCTAACTGGACCCCAGGGGCATGAGATGTGCTAATTTAACGAAATTCAGCTCAATAGAACTATTACTGGGCGCGCCCCAAGCACAAAATTCGTCGAAAAGGGTAGACAAAAATAAAGTACGCCGAGAATATATTTTAAAAAAGTGTGCAAATCGTCATGGTCAATGTTCTACTCAGCTGACGGATAAATCACCGGATGAAATATCTCAGGACCGGTGGCTTTAAATCCATCCGAAAACCTTGGAAATTATAACTCAGTACATTTTAAAAATATATGCTGCAACATGGTTCAAAATATAAATTGATCGGCATATAATTGTGGGCCAAAACATTTGTGGGGAGCTATTAATGCATCCAGACAGTTCTCGGAAAATATCAAGAAAATAATTGACAGAGTTTAGCAACCAATGCATATTTCGTATAAACAGAGAACATAATCTTGTCAATGCTAGTAGTCTCACGTGGGCCTATCAGAGAGTTGGCTATAAAAAGGATCATGAATTCCAAAAAACGTCCAGTAAGTGGAATCAGAGTTTTTATTATTAAGTATCCACTCACTATAACATTTAACGCAGTGGAATACATCGATTTGATTGACTGGCAATCTTGTACTGTGATAGTCCCACTTCTGACGAGGAAGTTGTTTGTTTGTTGTCACTGATTTGCAAAATACTTTGAAAGGAAACAGCACACACATTTGAAAAGTTTCCCCGCCACTCTAGTTACCGAGGCAAAACAGGGTGTGATACAGAAAGGTGTGGGTGGGGGGTGGAACTCGACCGCAGATACCTCAATGTGGTGGGTTGTAGATTAATTTAATATTTAGTAATAATTATCTGCAAGATAAATAATACAAATACGAAAAATATAGCAATAATATGT
Organism: Tetropium fuscum; assembly: GCA_964058915.1. Classification (NCBI taxonomy): domain Eukaryota; kingdom Metazoa; phylum Arthropoda; class Insecta; order Coleoptera; family Cerambycidae; genus Tetropium; species Tetropium fuscum. The sequence continues at coordinate 28,992 of CAXKVY010001986.1, read as the reverse complement.
AAGACCCACATACAACCACACATACCACACCTCCCTGTTTGGCCCTTGGCGGTCAGGTAAAAATTATTTTTTGCTATTTTCGGCCCATCATAGTGCACTAAAAATGCGGCAACAGGATTTTGAAAGATTTCAAGTGAATTCAAAACGACAAATTATCTAAGCATCTATTTATGGTGTTCAATATTTTATTGAAGTGAATACTTCGGTAACCGCATGAGAGTGATTTTTCGCCTCGTAAGCGTCACGACAGATTTTATTTTCGCCTCGCAAGTGAGATAAAGTATATGACAGATATGAGGGAGAGAAATATATAGATATAGCGAATGCAGCGATATTTATATTGGATGCACATCTGCGGAGCAAGAAGCCTTTGTACGCCAAAATTTCCATAAAATGTCACTTATTGACACTGCAGGACTGCCATATGAAACTGTGTTCGTCGAAGGTGTGTTTTATAATAATATGATAACAACAAATATTGATGTGACAGATGGTTTAGCAACGGTGCAGTGGGATATTAAGGGCCATATTTATTGTGATGATACAGGTGAAGTCACGATCCCATAGCTACATTTTCCGGATTTACCGAAAGTTGGTGAAAAAATTTGGAAAAAAGTTGCAGGGTATATAAACGCTAATCAAATTAGTAAAATAGCTGTACCGATGGAGTAGCGGAACGCAATTTAGCATCACGAACATTTAGAATCAAGAACATACGTGTCCCACTTCAGTTACCATGAAGCCACTATGTACAATACCTCTCTCTATCTCTCACACTCTATTAACGAATCGGTAAAGATGTATTTATTCACTTCTATCACGTGTACTGTGCGGCACGCGGATTTTTTTTCTTTCTTTTTAAGTCGTTGGCAGTTATTTAAAGCTAGGAAAAATGTTTCATTCAGATTTAATCTTGATATCTTTAAGAATCGATAGAACAAGTCAAAACATTTTTAGTTTGTAATATAAATTTATTTCCAAAAACGCTATATTTCCTCGATAGAGGGCACTGAATTTGGATTTTTTCCGTTTCTTTTCTCATAGCTATTGAACCCCTTATGTGATTTAGGTTAGAAATTGTTCGTGAAACAAGTGCATTTTGTAACTTTTCTGTCACTTATGCCTTGTCGATATTTTGCTTCGCTTTTGAGATATTTAATAAAATTCGTGACAGTGTAGTGCGCCGACAGTGTGTTCCAGCGCGGCATTCGAAGAGTACCGAACACCCTTTCGACATACAAGAACATTTCCGGATGCATAAGTTTTTGTAGATATAAATCGTCGTTTTTCGGAATATTGGTTGCGCAAATTCAACTAACCATCGTAATGTAAAACCAAGAAATAATCGTAATATACAACCGAATTCTTCAACCAAGAGTACTAAGAGCATTTAAACAAGATGATAGGAGGGCTTTTCATTTGAAATCTGTTCAGGGTTTGCTCGATGTATCAGATAATCTTCGTTTCAGTAACAATTCAGTGTAATGTGTGGAAAAGTGTTTTAAGCAATAACCTCTGTGGGCCGCATATTTTGTCTCCTTGTTTAACTGCGATTTTATTTCTTGACTTTCCGGAATGCAATATTTAGAATGTGACGTTCCGTTAAATTTACGCCAAGAAAGCTTGATGCAGATGGATGGTGCTCCTGCACATTACGGTAGGCAAGTACAGTGGTTGAATAGAAATAATCAAAATTATCAGATATAAGAATTCCGTGAGACTGACCAGTGGCATTGCCACGATGTTTTCCAGATCTGAATACTTTAGATCATTTTGTTTGTGCGTCACTTAAAATAAAAATGTTTTCGAGTATCGATAATTTTGCTATATTTTTTGATCTTTTATTTATATTTTTTAATTATTTATTAAATATTAATGCATAAGTCTCTTGATATTTTTTCTGAATGAAAAAGATACGATGAGACTAATTAGAACTGGTTTCATGAAAATTAACTCACCTAAAAATTGACTTCTAAAAGTCAAGACTGTTCTATGAAACAGAAAAAAAATCCAAATTCAGCGCCCTATATCTACGAAATAGGGTTTTTGGAAATAAATGTATATTATATACATATTTTAACCTATTGATTTCTAGAGTTATCAAGATTAAATCTGAATCACCCTGTATAATATATTATCTTGAAGGTTTCGTTAGAGTAGTACTAATAGTAACTACTGTTTCGTATTTTACTATTTGTTGAATACAGCACCGTTTGCTAATATGGGATAGATCATAATATATAATATTAGAAAACAATTCGCTAATGACCTACAACATTCTCTTTCTACCATAAATTTGTATATTTAGAAGCGATTCATCTATTATAACACAACTTTTTGTCAGTAATGCGTTAGTAGAGAATCCACATTCCGGAACATATATTTAACGAAACTACTGCTTCGAATCAGAAAGTAATCGTCGTATTCCAAGGAGGTTCGACATCATCGAACTTTTTAATACCCCAAAGCTCTTTTGTACTTCTCCAATAGCGTCGCATGTTTGTCGCCGCGCGGCATCCGAATTAATTTCGCCTCCGGTGGGCAGCAGTATTCTGCAATGAAAGCATTTTCTATTGTCGACGATATTATTTCCAAGACATATCATTCATTTTCAGAGCTCTTAATATATCTTGTCCTAGACTTAATGATAGCCTGAAATTTCATACCTTCCCTGATCTTTCAGACTGTGAGCGATGATACTGATGAAATACCTAATAAGATCTTCCGATTACCAGAGTTATGACTTGATCCTCATGAATTTATTCTAATGTGTTCATATCGCAAGGGACCCCGAGAAGATAGATAGGGGGTATCTAACAGTGCAGAGAACGACGAATAAAGAATTATAGAAATATGACTATAGCCCAAGCCACAAGTATTCTCTTGTGTCTAATTGACGGGGATCCTGTAAGTTCGTGTAAGTCCTAAGTTCGTGTCAATGTAGCAAACAGTTGGGTAGAAAAAATAACGATGAAATGTAATTTGGAATATGTTTTACAAGATTACCAACGACACAATAAAAACATGGATGCATAGTCCAGTGAATGGAGGACGGAATATAACAATCATCTATAACATATTTTTTGGGGTTCTCTATTGACATCAATATCCAAGAATGACAAACGCCAAAATATCTTTTTTCACCATAGATGTTTGAAAAAAATATTCCTCGGATACATCTGCGCTCAAATCTTCATGATAGTAACCTGTATCCTTAAGACAATGTATCATTAAGACCTGTATCCTTAAGACCTTAAGACTTATCCTTAAGACCTTAAGACAATAAATGAATAAAATAAAAAATTTTCAGTAACCTCTGATAAAATGGCAAAACATATAGTTTAATATTATCCAAGATTGAAAGAGGAACGAGTGAATCGAAAATATTATAAAAATAAAGCAATACAATGGTCGGCCTAAAATAGTAAATCTGGATTTAATCATCTGTATTTAGCTCCGATTTATTTGGTACAGAGTATGTGGTGTTGTGAGTATAAATATAATAGCTTTTAAAATTGTTTATAATATTGTTATAACTTTTGAAATTGTCATCTATGTTCTACCTAATGCTCCTAATGCTTCACCTAATAATGTTAATTAAGATACATTTAATAACTTATTGATATGAATGTTGTAGAATATTTATATTTACCTCAGCGTCATGCCTTAGTTTTATAAGCCGCACAAAAAATTCATAAGGTAAACCATGTTGGAAATTTGGCCCTCTTTATTTTTAGTCACAGTATATTAAAATGCCAAATAGGAGAAACGATTTATAAAATTTAAACAATTTGGGTGCAGACTCTTAATAGACATCCAAATACAGATCAAAAGTGTTCCCACCCTTCAGGAAGGTGCTCCATCTTCTCTTGTTTCAGGAACCACCCTCTAATGGGGCCTCGGGTTAGTTTTTTGAATTTTTCTCAACAACTATATTTCTGATAAGGAAAATTAATAGGACCTAAAATATTCGGTATAAGATTCTACATCATTTATATTCCATAAACGTTTTTCTATCTTTAACTCAAGTCTCACAAATATGCAAAGCAGATTTGTCTACACAAACCTGGCTAAAAGGGAAAAAAATATGACTATATACAATTTTGTTATTACTACTGTCTTTTATATTCGAGCCCTATCACCTATGAGGTAGAGCTCCGGGCGCGATTATCTGCTGGTAATTCTTCATCTACCACTAAATTAAGACTCCTTGACTACGACAATTGGAGAACATTTTTGACTACTTCAATCCAATCTTAGCACAACCGCATCATTTTCTGTAACCCTTTTCACAACCGTAATATATTAATTGAAGAATGAAAGTAGGAGCTGCTGTCTCAGTTGTATCAATTGACAACAAAACTTGGTTGATTGTTTTCCTACCCAATTCATTCATTACGTAGGACCCAATTGATTATAGTAGGATTAAAATTTTCTCCACAAAACGAAGGAATTTGTGGAGAAACGTGATACGAATGTTGTACTAAAGCAGCACATGTAGGTAGTCTTGATTATATCACTGCTTGATTAGATTTACGAACAAATTTGTTAAACTAAATGAATCTAAATTGATTTAATAGTATGAGGTGCCTTGTATAAAGCTATTGTGATTTTTTTCTCTAGCTCGTACAATGTCTAGTTTCATCGATGACGGACTGTTAAATATTATAAAGCTTATCCACTGTGCTTTTTATTTGCCAAAAAATGCTAATAAATTCTGTTCCATTAAAGAGAATATATTTTAATTAATATTACCGTATTTCGAATATTTTAAAATAAGCCGCTTGAAGCGCAATGTAAAACATACCGCCAGTAAATTCAAGTATTTCCCATCATAGACCGCTGCGATTATCAACCATGTGGGGCATGCCGCTAGCGAAATAATAGCGAAAATATATACGCCACGTGCTTGTCCCGCGTCCTCTGTCGTTGGTTCTTTCAGATTGTTAATTTTGCTTTGATAATTTGAGCAGTTCTAAATTTGGTTTTTGTGAAGTGACTGGAACTAGTAAGGTACTGTGATCTGCTTTTATCTGTAATATATATATGTAGAACTGTTAACCCTGCTGTTCATGTACCTAGGAAAGATTTCTGTAAGGAAGTTACGTAGATTGAAACGACCGATTTTTCGCTTTATTTCGACTAAAATAGGCCGCTGTGCGGTATTTTCATTTTATTGTCTTAACACAAGTTTAATTGAATACGCTGGGTTGTGCTGTAGTTACTTACCCAAGATTACTTTTCACAAAATAAATATGAATAGCAAAGAATTTCAAAGCTAATATATATATATATATATATATATATATATATATATATATATATATATATATATATATATATATATATATATATATATATATATATATAAATATACATATATATATATATATATATATATATATATATATATATATATATATATATATATATATATATATATATATATATATATATATATATATATATATATATATATATATATATATATATATATATATATATATATAAATATACATATATATATATATATATATATATATATATATATATATATATATATATATATATATATATATATGTTATATGAAACTCATAGCAGCTTATAATAACTTACATTTTATTATTTAGCGTTACTCAGATAAGATTTCCATATCAGTGCATATTATATGACACATCCTTTCTCATGGCATTATATTTTTGCTTATCAGCACATAATGCAGAATAGCCGTTGACCAAGCTGTCGCTTGCCCACCTGCATGCTGAACTTGCATTATATAGTTTATAAAAGAACATTTCAAAGCAAATTGTATTTAGTGTAGTATCTGTATTCAAACAGTAAAGTCTAAATTTAACTCACTCATATTTATTTTTCGTCAGGATAGTTGCAACTATCCATTTTCTGTAATAAAGTTTTTTAAAAAGTTATTATTGCGACAAGCAATATAACAAATTTGGCGCAGTCGGTAGGATATCTGTTAAACACCCCGGAACAAGGTGCCTAACTGGAAGTGCAACTCTATAGAACAAGGAGAACATCTTCGTGGTGCCTAACTAGACGAGCCAGACTTCGAGAACAAGGAGGATTCCCTCACCGTGGTGGCAGATCCTAATCTCTTGAAGCAGAAGTACCTACAAGCCCAAGCCCATGTGCAGCTTCATGTAAGTACAAACTTTTAAGAATCATCTCGCATTCTTGTATTCATTGTATTTTTGTGCAACGAGAAAAGTAATCAAACCGATACTTTTCAAAACAGTTCTATATTCCAACGTAGCGAATATACATTCACATTTTTTTTGTACCCTCGTACACATTTCTTTTGCACATTCTCGCAATGGCACGCGCATTAGACGCCGATGCCGATGTAAGCGTAGCTGTAGAACCCTACAGACTATCAGAAATATTTTCCATTGTACCTGATTACGACGGTAATCAGATTTTCTTGCAAACATTTTTGAATTCTTGCAATACTGCCTTCAGCATGGCAATTGCCGATCAAAAAGTACTCCTAACTCTCCATGTAAAAAACAAGTTACGTGGCAAAGCTGCCGAGTTGATTAATTCCCGTAACCCAGCCACTTGGGAAGAAATCAAACACTTGTTAAATTTGCATTTCGGTGATTCGCGTGATCTCACGTCTTTGATACAAGATCTACAACGAATCCACCAACTATCAAACGAATCCGCCCTTACTTTTGTGTCCCGGTTACAGACACACAATGCAAAAATGCATGCCGCGATACAAAAACAAATTCTTCCCCCAGAGCAAAGGAAAGCTCAATCCGAATTAATTGAGACAATGACACTCAATACATTGCTTGCCAGTCTTGAACCTAAACTAGGCCAAATAATAAGATCTGGTAATCCCAAAGACATGCATGTAGCTACCAACAGAATCCGTAGGGAACTACAATTGTCTTACTTTCAAAATCAGAAATTCCAGAAACCAATTATTCAGAATACAACCCAATTTACAAACCAAATAAGGAAACCGATCCCACAAAAACTTTGTTCGTATTGCAAACGTACGGGTCATTTAATAAATGAGTGCCGCGCAAGACAGCAATCGCAATCGCAAAATTTTGCTAGACCAGGTTTTCAAAATAATTCAAACCAAACCTCTCAACCGATACAAAGACCTAACTTCCAACCAAATCAATACAATCAAAATCCAAGACCTTTTCAACAAAACGTGCAACAAAATAGGCCTCCCATGAGACCAAATAATAATTTTAACCAACGACCCTCATTTGCTAATCAAACTTCGACATTTCAACCAAACCAAAATTTTAACAGATTTTCACAACAAAGAACCCATCATGTTAACTACGATTCGAACATCGATGATTATGAACCAAACATGTACGACAATCAAAGCGATTATCAACAAGATTTTTCAGAATATAATTACCCAAATGAAATTGATTATACAGCTAATCAATATGATTTCCAAGAAGACAATCACACTCAACCCGAACCAAACAAAAGCCGAAATTTTCAAGTTCCCCAATTTCAAGACGATCCCCCGGACCAAACAATAGACACGCTTACGAGTCAAGTACAAACAATGAATCTAGACGATTTCAACCCGACAGTGAACTTCCCCGAACAAATATTTTTCTAAACCCACTATTAACCGTAAACTCAAAAAATCTTTATTATATAAAGGACATCACAAATAAATTTAAAATTTTAATTGACTCTGGAGCTGGTTTAACTATTTTCAAACAAAAAACATGCGAAAATTATAAGCAAAGATCCCCGGAAAATGTAGTTATTCAAGGAATAACAAACCAAAAAATTATAATAAACGAATCAACACTTATTCCATTTCAAATTGGTAACCCACATAAAGTATACATACACAACTTGGATATAGAATTCGACGGACTTATAGGTTCCGACTTTCTAGAGCATTACAATTGTATAATTGATTTGAAAAACAAACAACTTATTACTGACTTTAAGACGATTCCACTTTTCAAAGTTACTGAAAATTCACTTCATGAATGTACAGATAATTTTGATATTGCTAACAATATTTCGTTAGAACCTCGTACAGAACAAATTGTTAAATTAAAATGTAACTTAGTAAATACTGACGCTATACTGCTAGCGCAAGAAATAGACAGAGTAAGACTTCCAAATTCCATCGTAAGAATAAATCACGAAGGTGAATTTTTAACATCAGTTGTCAATGCAAACGCAATGCCGAAAAATGTAAATTTTTCCAAATTAAAATTCGAACCATTTCAAAATTCTAACCAAATATTAAATATTAATGATAGCAACCAGGATAATTTTATAAACGATAACTTTGAGCGTGAACAAATTATTTTAGACCAATTAAGATTAGAACATCTAAATCATGAAGAAAAAGATTTAATAACAGATTTATGTCTTAAATTTTCGGACATATTTTATTTAGAAGGTGATAAATTATCATTTACAAACGAAATTAAACACGCAATTGACACTAATCATGCTAAACCTGCCTATACAAAATCATATAGATACCCACAAATTCACAAAGAAGAGGTAAAAACACAAGTCTCAAAAATGTTAGACCAAGGTATAATTCGACATTCAATATCACCATGGTCCTCCCCAGTTTGGGTAGTCCCGAAAAAAATTGACGCTTCTGGAAAACAGAAATGGCGTGTAGTCATCGACTATCGAAAATTAAATGAGGTTACAATAGACGACAAATATCCCCTTCCAAACATTTCAGACTTACTTGATCAATTAGGGCGATGCCAATATTTCACTACTTTAGATTTAGCATCCGGTTTCCATCAAATTGAAATTGATCCTAAAGATATTCAGAAGACCGCTTTCACAGTCGAAAATGGACATTTTGAATTTGTACGTATGCCATTTGGATTAAAAAATGCTCCATCAACGTTTCAAAGAGTGATGGACAACATTTTATTGGGAATTCAAAATGAACGTTGTCTCGTTTACATGGACGACATCATTATTTATTCGCCAACAATCCATGACCACATTTCTAGGTTAAATGAAGTCTTTAAACGTCTTCAGAAAGCGAATCTTAAGATTCAACCTGACAAATGTGAATTCCTAAGAAAGGAAGTTGCGTATTTAGGACATGTTATAACTGAAAATGGAGTAAAACCGAATCCCGCGAAAATCGATTGTATTCAAAATTTCCCTGAACCGAAAAATCAAAAAGAAATCAAGTCATTTCTAGGACTTGCTGGTTATTACAGACGCTTTATTTCAAACTTCGCAAAAATCTTAAAACCAATGACTAAATTACTTCAAAAAGACATTTTATTTCATTTTGATACTCAATGCAAAAATTCGTTTAACGAATTGAAACAAGCTTTAATATCCTCTCCAATTTTAATTTACCCTAACTTCGACGAACCATTCTTACTAACAACAGACGCAAGTGCATACGCTATTGGCGCTGTACTTTCACAAGGACCCATAGGAAAAGACCTATCTATCGCTTATGCTTCTCGAAGACTATGTAGTGCTGAATCTAAATACAGTACGATAGAACGTGAACTGTTAGCTATAGTATGGTCAGTAAAACACTTCAGACCGTATATTTTTGGCAGAAAGTTTAAACTAGTTACCGACCACCGACCTTTGACGTGGTTATTCTCAATCAAAGATCCAGGCAGCAGACTCGCTCGCTGGCGCTTGAAACTAGAAGAGTACGATTACGAAATAGTCTACAAACCCGGCAAAATCAATAAGAACGCCGATGCTCTTTCTAGAATAAAAATTAATCATTTTAAAGAATGTTCCAAATTAAATTTCAAAATATTAGCCGCAAACAATTCAGATGAAGACGAAACTATAGAAATCAATGACGAAGATGAACCTAATTCTGACGAAATAACGAAAGAACAAGTTTCAAATGAATTCGAAACTTTTGTTAACCTATACAAGACAAAATCTTTAATTGATTATTCAAAAATAAAATTTACAAATAAACAATTATTAGACCGAGACCATAAAAATATCATTACCTTTTTCAAACAAAATAAGTTAGAAGATCTTCATTATAAAATAATAGAAGATATATTTGAGGAAAATCCCGATTTTACAACCTATAAAGTTAACACAGTATCTAGCAAATCTGTGAGAAAAAGAAGGTATTTTATAGTCCCTTTGCCTTTCGACGGAGTAATAGAATGTTTATTCATCCTATTATACAAATTAAAAAACGAAATTGATCTCTCTCAAACCTTTCATGTAGAAAACAATTTAGATTTACCAATATTAGAAATGCTTTCATTTATTTTTGCCGAACAAGATTTAAAATTAGTTATTTGCCAAAATATCGTCAAAACACCGGACAAAGACGAAATTCCTATCATACTAGACCAACATCACTCAGGTAAAAATAATTTACACAGAGGTATAAATGAAACCATTAGACGTATTAAAGAAAAGTACAATTGGACTGGCTTAACCAAAGACGTAGAGAAATTTATCAAAAATTGCGAAATTTGTCAAAAATCAAAAGTGTGTCGTAAAAATCTCAGTAACCCATTAGTGATTACCGAAACACCAAAGACGCCTTTCGAACGTATAAACATAGACGTTTTCGAAGCACCAAATAGAAATTACGCACTGACCATCCGAGATGAGCTTACAAAATTTACTCAAGCTTATGCTCTTCAAGACAAAACAAGTAAATCAATAGTCAATACTTTATTGCTATACTTTCAACACTATGGTACACCCTTAAGGATTCACTGCGACTATGGCCGTGAATTTGACAATAGCCTACTCCGTGATTTATGTACCTTGTACGACGTCAAATTAACCATTTCAAGCGTTAGTCATCCTCAATCAAATGGATCACTAGAACGATTTCATGCCACTCTTACCGAAATGATAAGAGTACACCTCGCAGAAAACCCAGACGAACATCCTTTTAACATCCTCCCTTACGCTGTAATCTGTTACAACAATTCAGCAAACAAAACGCACGGATTTACACCGTTTGAGTTAATTTTTGGACACACATCCAGTAGACCCCCTGAGACATTGTACAACGAAAAAGACCTGATTACAAAATATATACGAGACCTCAATAACAGAATATCTCATTATTATAAAGTTGCCCGATCTCGAACCCAGACTCATAAAGAAAAAGCTAAAGTACGCTTCGATAAACATGTCCCCGAGAATCGTTACGAATTTCAAGTAGGAGACAAGGTTTACGTAAAAGAATCACAAATTAAAGATAAATTGCAAAACAAATTTAATGGTCCCTTTGAGATAATTCAAATATTTCAAAATTCTGCAATATTAGTTAATCTTGAAACCAAAAACAAAACAAAAGTAAATTTTGACAGAATGAAGCCTTACTACGAAAATTAATTTATTTTCAGGTTTCTTCTGCTGATCGGAACAGTAGCTTCACAATACACGATAATCCCAATTATCAAGACTACCACCTACATGGGCTGCTTTAGAACAACATTCGTATATCGCGTTTTTCAACAAATTCATTCGTGGCGTGGAGAAAATTTAAAGCCTATTGAAGGGTGTTGGGAAACAAGCAGCCAAATTTTGATGCCATTTCCTACAACTGAGACACCAGCTCCTACTTTTATGTTTCAATTAATATCTTGCGGTTATAAAAGGGGTTGCGGAAAAGGATGCGGTTGTGCTAATGTTGGATTTATGTATGTGCTCCAACTGTCATGGTCAAGGATGTCTTAATTCAGTGGTAGAGGAAGAATTATCTGAAGATAATCCAATTATTGAATATACAGTAGTTTATTATTAATTCACTCATATTTATATATATACCCCGATGGGTACTTACGCTTACGATGGACAGAAACATAGTTACGTGTTATGATATATTAATAAATCATTTACTAAATGGACTTAGATGACTTCTAATATAGGCGATATTAGAAGTGTAATAACATAGATCATAAGACGTAGTAATACCCATTTTGAATCTAAGCCGGTAGAGAAGTTAGGAAATGCCATATTTGTGGTACCTACTTGGCGAGCCCAATTAAAAGTTAACTTAATTAATTTATCAAGTGTACGTACAAGTTTACTCCCGAAATCCCATGAGCTTACTTCATCACGTGAGCGTGGTAATTAATTTGTGTTTTAATAGAAAACTCTTACAGTTAACGAAGAGAGCAAACTTCAGCGGAGAAATTTTCAGCATTGTTAGATACCCTTAAAGGCACAATAATTATATGCAGCGCGGGACCTAAATAATACGTTAGCGACTGCTCGGCTTTCGAACAAGTCTGCTGAACCAAATGGCTCCCCTTTGACGTATCGTGCAAGCGAACAGATAGCAATTATGCATTTCGTAGACGCATTTGCATATTGCAACTCAGTTTTGTATTAAATTCAGTATTGTTGATTATAGGGTATTTAGAAATTTAAGGCAGTAATAAAATTATATAAACAGAATCATCCATGGGCGTGCTAATTATTTTTAAAATCCATAGAAATTAAATGTAATGGTTTTGTACCGGGTGGCTAGCTAAGGATGGACGCCGGCTATATATCAGAAACTACTCATCGTATAACATTGGGGAAAAATACTAATCAGTAAATCAACCAAGAGTAATCGCTGGAAATTATTTCCAAATTCGATAAATGGTCGCTAGAGGACGCAATTGTTATGGCCAATCAGAAAACGGAGTTTTTCTCAAAAATATGCTCGTTCACGTAGGTATTTATTTGAAATATTGCTATTGTAATCACTGGAAAATTTGTAATTAATTGTTGGTGTTTTGCTCTCATAATCTCATCTCATAATACAAAGTGGTGGGGGAAGGTTATACTTACTTTTCTTAAAATAAGGATTACTCTGGCCTGGGTTAACGGAATTAAACAAACTGGGGCTCTTTTAAAAGGGTCTTTTTTCCTTAATAATCTGCAATATAAACTTTATCTTAATATCTTTTACCGTGGTAGCTGGAGGGCGGAAAATTTTAAATGGCAAGCTATATCTCTTTTTACATATTTAAATAGAGCATAAAATTTACAAAAAGTCAGCGCAAACCTCAACTTTCTATCTTCTCTCTAACGGGAGATATTAAGAGAATAAATTAAGTTAACTTGCTGCCTAGACCTATTATAATAATTAAAAATTATACTAGGTAGTAGGCTACGAAACAAAAAGATGTAAATGGGTACGTCAAGATATTAAAAGGTTTTAGTTACATGTTAATGTCATTTATCCAAGTTGCGTGTATTAAGTTTATATTGTTCTGATTTGGCGTCTTCTTGTTCGTGTTGTTTTCTTGTATTATTCTGAACTGTAGAGTTTCGTTCGTTTTTTCTTAAAAAATGATTTATACAAACGAAGAGTTATTTGACATGGTCCGTGATTATTTGAAATAAATGAGAAAAGCTACAGTTGCTGCTCTCGCAGCTTATACTTTCGTATATGCGCAATAATATCCTGATAGACGGTACCCCATTAAAAAAGTTTTTCTAGGAGTAATTCACCATCTGTGAACAACTGAAAATATCAATCTGCCTGTATACTGTAGACAACGCAGAGGTCACACCGATGAGAACATTATTAGCTTATATAGAGGTTTATCCTCCCTCAACTAAGCACTAGAACTATTGGGCAAGACCTTTGAGTAACTCAACGTTCGGTTCAAAACATACTTAAGGAACAAATGTAGCCAATTATTGACTTAAATTGATATTCTATACAAGTGATATAAGTAGAACTTGAGGCATAAAATTCGAAATCCGTTCCTTCGATTTTGGAGCTCCACTATAAATTTTTATACTCAACTGGATCGTACACCATCTTTTTCTTTGAAAACCAAACCAATGACGAATCGCGAGATTTAAATTAAAATCCCAAAAAGATTTGAAGTTCTTTCCATAAAAACCAATAATGTCGTGTTAAATCAGTTGTCTTTGTCTTGTTTTAGGTTACGCCCATATCACTTGGTCCCGCATCAGGCATTGAATGCTGAAGATTTTGACCGACGATTGGATCATTGTCACTGGCTTCTGGGTGTGATCGCAGAAGATCAGCAAATTCTTTCACGCATATTATGGACAGATGAGACCACTTTCCATAGCAACGAAAGTGTGAATCTTCACAATATGCACCACTGGTCCAGAATAAATCCACACTAGATGCAATAAGTCCAGCACCAAGGTCGGTAAATGTGTGGGCAGGAATTCTAGGAGGGGGAATTATCAGACCATTATTTTTTAATCAACTGAATGGAGTCAACTATCTACAATTTCTAAGAGAGGAATTGCCGATTTTGTTAGAGGATGTGCCCCTTGGAATTCGACAACAAATACTATTTCAGCATTATGGTTTTCCAGCTCATTTCGCTGTGAATGTGCGGGACTTTACTGGGACTGCAGCATATTTCCATAGCTGACTAGATCACCTGATTTAACATGTCTGGATTTTAATTTATGAGGTCGAGTAAAAGATACACTTTTTGCAACCAGACCTACTACAAGGTTGATTGCACGATTAAGGGACTGTCTAAAAAATATTTCAGTGGCAGAAGTAGATACTGCAGTTGGTTAGCTCCCAACACAGCTGTGTCGTCAGCATATGCGGCTGTGATGGCATCTTGCTTAGAATGTAACTTATAGAATATTTATAGAAAAGAATAGAATATTACATATAAAAAAGAAACAATTCAGAATATCTTAAAAACTTATTATTAAATGTAGATAAATGCTTAACATTTTGATTAGCTGTTAACACGGCTGTATCGTCAGCATATGTGGCTGTGATGACAACTTGTGAGATCTGGGGTAAATACTATGTAGGTGACCGGTCCAAGAATACTACCTTGTAGGACGCCGGTACAAATTAGATACACTCCTCTTTCATTATTTCCGATAATTATGGCCCACAGTGGCTGAGTTATCGCGACCGGCGCGGCGGCCGATGAAAAGTAGGAAAAGCATCACATACTTTGACACTAAAACAATGCAATAACGTACATCTAAATTACAGAATTTAATCGAGCTAAAGCTTGTAAAGTACTCAAGTTTCGAACCATAATTAGCATTTAGACAAAAACTACTTCCGCTCCATTACTTTGAATATATGACTTCATTACGTCAAGCCACCAAAAGTCTCCGATTTCATAAAGCTCAGCGTAATAATGAGGTGCTAACTAATAACGATCCAATTAGTATGATAACTTATATGCCATGTTTGCATCCTCACCATTCAAAGACATTATCGAGCTTTGAGGTTAGCGATATTAAAAATCTGCGTAATGAATCAATATTTTGTTCCATTACATTCAGTCAGGTAATTCTTATTATTACATATATTACTTTTAAAGTAGAAATGTTTATCAGATTTCTGTCCCTTAAAGAAATTCTCGAACCTATTTTGTCTTTTATTTATGTACATTTTTAATGTCTCACTTTTCAAAATCAATTTTAATTTTTACGGGATCTTCAGCGGCGATTGTGCACAATATACTGCAAATTCTCTAAGTCTGGGGAAAATATGCACAGTCTGGCAATACCGCATCCGCCGGTGTAGCAATATATCGTATCTCGGAGAAAAGTCCTCAGAGGCTTCCCTGTAAGACTTCCAATAACAGAGATATACACCCAGACCCCATTTACAACAGTTGAGATATCTCTGGAATAATCAGGAAGCATTGAAACGAGTTCTAGAAGCCTTGAAAAGAATATATAAGGGTCAGCCAATTATTCATGGCATATTAACACTTTTAGTCTTTCGTTTTAAGTAATGCTCTAGCTAAGAATGGCTAAACTAAAGTTGATCTGCAGCTTCCTCCGTAGTGATTGGCAGTTGCTTGATAGTGCTATCTCCCAAAGAGGTACTTTTATCCGGTCGTGTTGTTTAAAATAATACCACATTCCAGGCTGTCCAGGCTGTTGTTGCTCGACTAGATAACTCGTTTTGTTATATTATTCAGGTGCTCAGGGGATAGGGAGTATCTTATTTAATTGTTAATTTGTTAGTTTACAGAATTATTGTTTGTGCTTTAGTTCGTTGTGCAACGTCAGTGGTTCTTGGGTCTTTTGTTTTATATATTTGTTGTTGCTCTAAACATAACAAAGAGCCTTTTTATGTTTATTATGTGTCTTTTTTCCCTTTTTTGAATTGGTGTATTTTGTTTATTGTCTTTATAATAATTTTTTAACGCTTATTTTTTAAATTTTTTTATTACTGTTTATATTGTATGTTTATCTATTATACTTTTTAAGTTGTTTTATTTTTTTGTATTTATATAAATAATGTGTGGTTTTTGTGGCGGGGGTGAGCAAATAATTAAGGGATGGATGCTTAGGAATTTCGGGATTAGGGCCTGTTGGAGGGTGGGATTTTGGTGGTGTGATATTTGGTGCTTTGTACAAATCTAGGAATTAACGTTTTCGATGAATTGGTCTATGGTTGGGGTTCCTGTGATACTGTGTTGTTGATTCCTGTGATGTTGTGTTTCTTATTCTTGAGCTCTGCTTTGACGAAGCCTTTTGTTCTGCTGAATTTGTAATTTGTTTTCTGCTAAGGGGGATTTGATTAAGGGATACTATAAGGGGGAGGAGTAGGTGAGGAACGGACGGATGTAGGATTTATAGATTAGGGATCCGGTTTTGGGAGTGAGGTTTTTTAAAATTGGATAAATTGTCCAATTCTAAGCTTAGCTTGCTTTATTATATTGTCGATGTGTGTATTAAATCTGAACCTTCTATTTAGTGTTAAACGTAAATATTTTAGTGTAGGGTTTGAGACTATATTTATTCTGTTGAGTGTCATATTTAAATAGGGTCGCTGTTTCCTTCGCCAAAAAATTGTCACCTGGTCTAATCTGGATTGATGTGTAGCCCCCAGTTGTTGTAGTGGGTAATAAGAAGTTTCGTTTGCTGTTAGATTAGTCTTTGTATCAGTGGTAACCTTGTCGAGGTTGTTATAGGCGCTGTCATCTGCGTATAATGCAACAGTCCTCCTATGATGGTAGGGAGGATTTGGGATATCATGGGTATAAAGGTTGAATAGGGTTGGGCCTACGGAGGAACCTTGTGGGACGCCATAATGCATCGGGAGGGGATGGGAGCGTTCCTGTTTGACGGCTACTAGAAATTGGGAATTTGAAATATATGATTGTATAATTTTTACTATACGAATGATCTGCAGCTACGATCAGCTGGCACTTATATACTCTTTGAAGGTTTCTAGAAGCCTCCCGTATATTTTTCCATTCCAGATTGTATGCAGCGCATATCACAGAGTTTTCCCGATATCTACTGTCCAAATGTGTAGTCATTAGTCATGCCGCAAATATTCTGATATAAATCCTAGAGGGTTGAGACATGGCCCCTGTGGGTTTCTAACTGACACCCCTACATGCGATATTGCTATATCGGTGGGTGTGGTGTTGCCAGATTGTAAAGAATTTCCGTAGAGCTAGGAAATTTTCGATATATCATGCACACTCGCTTTTGACGATCCCGTAACGTAACATCAATTCTTACAGAGAGCAAGTATTAGCATTTGCGTATTGTTTAAAAATGGTTTATACAGATAAATGAAATATAAAAAGCAAATATACTTTTAAAATCACATAAACACAAGGATTTGAAAAACAGATAGGGTCAATAAACTGGTAAAATATGAGACATTCTGAAAAAAAATATATTATGGCATATAAATTATAAAAAAATTACTGTGTACAGTAGGCCTTGCTCAACAATATTTAGTACTTAATTCTAATTTGTATAAAAATTTATTTATATGTTTGTTTGTTTTGCTGACAGGAGTGAGAGTTTATTAATTCACAAAAAATTGGAGAGTTGCATTCACAATTTTTCTGTTTCTTCAAATGAGCTTCAATTTCTTCAAATAACTAATAAATAGGGGGATGAGCTACTAAAAAAAAACGTTGTACTGTAATATTTCACTAACACATGGTTTAAAATATATTTGTATTGTCAAATATTAAAAAATATTAACGCTCTCATAATTTGTATGTTTATTATGCATATATTTCTCTATTTAAAAAGCTACTCCATATTTTTTAAACAATTTAAATTATCAAAACACCTGTGTTGGCGTGTATTGTTATTGGGAATTTATTAATTTGGAAATAACACATAGCTGCAGGTAGAGTTGCGTTATTTTGCGCCAGACTCATATTTAACAATTCACATATAAAAATCATGCAAAAACGAAATAACCGCAGGTTCAGTAAAGTGGATGCCATTGAATTAATTTTCCATTTACGCATAATCGATGGTGATATTGTGTTAGCCTTCAGTTAGGAGACGTTTTGTTTGAAATATTATGTAAAATTTTGCTTACATTCGAAAATTTTAATGAGGGTCGCTCCGTATTCTTTGACCCTCCAGGGTTTCCATCCAGAGCTCCTGTTCATTAGTGGGCATAAATTTAGTATCAGGGGAGTCACATAAAAGCATAGGAATTCTCCCTTATGTCGCGAATATTTTTCAGAACATATTTATTTTGTCATTTTATTTATTTATTATATTTCTCTATTCAACAGGTAAGATACCCAGCTACAGGATTGATAGAGAAACATTATGGATTTATTTATAGTATTTTTATGGATTCGATAATTGAGAAAATGCAGTGATTGCACAGGGGAGAAACACCTGATAAGCTTCCAGGATACTTACGTTGTCTCTTCCCTAGTACATCCTTCCCATGGGCGCCTGTTCTAAGAACACTTAATTTTTGTTTATTCACGAAGGTTCACTGCTGAGCATGAGTCCTTTTTGGTCAGTTAGAGGAGCTTCAATTAGGCTCTGTATATTATAGAATGTTTTGTCTTGACGACTGAAATTATTTCAAATGGAAATTTCAGGAAACAATTTAAGACTACTACATTTGAGCTTCTAAAATTTAATTCATTTAAAAAAATATTACAATACCGTAAAATCACTATTTTCAAAAAGTACGTTTTGAAAATAATCTTGCAAAGAAATTTATCATTGACCTAATTGGACCCCTCTAGGACTGAGGAGTGCTCATGTATCAAGTGATCCTTCTAGTAAAATAGAAATTAGTGTTCATAGAACTGGCGCCCATAAAACAAAGAAGGATTCAATAGGGAGAAAAAAGTGTAAGTATCCTGTAAGCAGATCAAATATTTCTACATCATACTATTACTTTTACAATATCGCATAAATACAAATTATAATAATTAATCAACGTAAAGAGCATTCATAAAATCATATCACAAATTATAATCCCAACGTTGGATAAAAATATATAAAATTTCATATTACCATATATCACAATATATGTAACCTAAAGCCCCACTTTAGGTTACATAAATTAGTAGTATTTAAAAGAGTTTCCATAATTCACTATATCTCATTTGTCAACCAACAAAGAGCATTTCATAAAATTCTTACATCAGAATTTGTTATCCAAACGTGGGGCAATTATGAAAACTCCATATATAACAATTTATCAACTCAACTTAGGCGCGTTTATAAGAAATTTCATACTTTCTTACTATAACAATGGCAACCCAACGTGGGGCATTATAAGAAGTATATAAGTATAGAATATATATATATATATATATATATATATATATATATATATATATATATATATATATATATATATATATATATATATATATATATATATATATATATATATATATATATATATATATATATATATATATATATATATATATATATATATATATATATATATATATATATATATATATATATATATATATATATATATATATATATATATATATATATATATATATATATATATATATATATATATATATATATACATATATATATATATATATATATATATATATATATATATATATATATATATATATATATATATATATATATATATATATATATATATATATATATATATACAATATAAACTATTATATACAATATAATAGTGGCGTTTATTTATATTATGGTACGGTAATGTAGAAAATATATATATTGAATATATAATGTTATTGCATAAAATGGAAAAATAGAATTGAGAAAATAATTTACTCCTGAATTTTATTTGGGCTGGCACTCTGCCGCCTCTGAAGAGTTGCTAGTGCTATTGACAGCTCTTCAAAGCTCTGAAATGCTCTGTTTCCAGTCGTCTCCACTATTCAAACCACTGCACCTAGCGGAGATAACGACATTTACATTACCATTCTAATGTTATTTATAAAGCTAAAATACATTCATATTACGTGCAATTGCAATTTGCTATTACGGAGTAACTACTGACAAGTCACAATAAATATTTTGCTAATCAACCACCACACCTCATTTGATATACTAATGTGCATGAGGGCGAATCAATATTAATTGCCTATGATGGATAAGCCCTGTGTAGTAGTACTAAATAGTTTCAAAAGAATACAACACGAAAACCAATATAGCGAAAGGGCATATTAATGATTACCTACTCCTAATATTTAATAGGGAAATTCAGCTTCGTTCCAAATCTGTATACATATAACTATGATTTACTTACCCTTATGCAAGGAACTATGGAACATTTTAAATAATTTCGAATTGTACACTCAATTATGATTTGGGATTACTACACATAACGCAAATTTACTACACATAACGCAACTATACAACACACTCGACACCGCACCTAGATAATATTGTAGGTACCTAACTACCTAGGCACAAACTGTTTATCGAGTGACTAAAATAATTCTGCAAAATCCATCTTGGGTAAACAGAAGTCATGAGCTATAAAGGTATTAAAAGCATTGTGAACATCAAGGCATATTTTAATAATCATTCTGCCGTTATCTGTTTAATTTTCTTTATCTATTATCTACAAACATTTTTATGAGATTTCTGCATTCCCGCTAATCTGACTAAAAAAAATGCCCACAGAAATACATCTGAAACGAACCGGTAAAGTAGATATTAGATTTTAATATAGCCATTCAGAAGATAAGGGGATAATTTGCAATTTAATTCACTGTAGCAGTATGAATGTAGTCTTATAGTCCAGGAAGTTTAACATTTCACTTCGGAGAAATTTATAGTTAGCTATAAATTGGTGTATAAGTACCTTTCAGCTCCCCACGCAATATGTGGAAAGTCCCAAAGATTCCGGTGCATGAAAGACTTTTGACAGCGGAAAAATGGAATATTTTTTGGTCGGTTTTTTGACAATATTCTCGTCCCCATCGATCCTACGGCTACGAAGTGTAAATACACTTAGTAGCCGTAGGAAGATAAAGAAGAAAGAACAGAAAATTCTCTTCAAAAAAGGTGATATAAAGTTTATCAATACCGCTAATAGTTTTTAAGTAATCAGGTATTGAAACTCCAGTCAAAATTTTGTGTGGATGTTTTAGTGTATATAATGATCAAAATACAGTTTTCTGTGGGTTATATTCTAATTTTCACATTTTTTGTAGGAATTGGGGTATGGAAAATGGTATATATTTCTTTGAAAGAAATTTATTATTCATTTATTTATTAAGATTTATGATTATTAACTTAATAATAATAATGAGTAGAAAAATTTGGTTTGCTAATGTAACTTGCGAATAATTACAAAAAATCATATCCAAAAGACAATCGGGGGCAGGAGGTTGCAAGAATTTTATTAGCTCCAATAAGCCATTTTTGAATACCCATCCCCAATTTTCAGTATTCTGCTCGTCTCCTAACCACTTTTGCACCTGGTAGTAGTCACGATAAAGGTACTCCTTAACCGCATCTACTGTGGGGGTAACATACTCAACTAGATCGACTGACATACTTGTTTCTGCCTACAGCTTTCATTAAGCACTAGTAGCGGTATTCCCATAAGTCATCTTGCTTAATCGCTTAATGCCTGTAGGGCGCTCGGATTAATCAAGATGACATTACACAACTAGGAAGATTCGTTTTCTATCAGAAGAAACTAACTCTCGGTAAGCATCACTGTGGTTAAAGCACGTAAAGCTTGATGTTTCGTGAAAAGTTTCAAAGCTGCTGTTTTCCCTTCATGAAAATTAGCAGATGTCGTGTCACATCCAGTGAAAGTGTGTAAAAACAGAAGATTATCCCTGATGTCTTCGTATTTATTGAAACTCCGAGGAGAGTAGAGCTTTCGCTGGACGTTTTCATATGTCTGGCTTGAGAAAGAAGGTATCTGCATTAATCGGAGCGGGACCAACCAAAATTACCAAAAGGTCTACTTCTTCCCCAACAACATCTGCTTTATTCGTGCGTGAACATTCCAGGGCTGTTTCAATGATTAAAATGTCTGTTGAACGACAATATTGTCGGCTTTGAATTTGACAGACAAATTGAAATTAGTCTGCTCTTGTTGTTACTGCTGGAAGCTATTTTTTCTGGCTTACTGTGATATTCACCATCTCGTCGAAGTAAGTATCAACAGATGAACATTTTGCTGAACACGACGACGTTGTTCCATGGTGTTTACGCTGTTGGTGCTATTGTTGTATCCATCGAAGACTATGACAGCGTTTGAATGGTAGTACCTTTGTACATAACCAACATATTTTCACAAATCGAATCAAAAGATTCATTGTGATACCACACAATTCGATGCAATTCCTCGGTCGATGACGTACGTGACTGTTGTAAAAACAAGTTCAGTTACGGATTGCTCGATGACGTCAAACAAAGCAGATTTTTTTCATTTACTCAGGTCTCCAAGAACGAACATTAATAGCGGGGACGGAGTTAGTCAATGTGCGATGTAAATACGGAGCTCTACATCCGATCTTTTAATAGCACTGATTCTTTGGAACAGCAATCGGTAGGTACCGGTAAAAGCGGCGTACAACCACAAAGCTTAATCTGTAAAAATGACTAGTTCTATCTATAAACTTTATATTACCTTTTTTATACAGAGTTTTCTGTTCTTTCTTCTTTATAAGTACAATTCATTGCCGCAGGACCGATGGAAACAAAAATATTGACAAAAAATGAAAACAGGTATTTGTTTGGCTCGTTATTCCGCTACTGTTACGGAGCTGAAAAGTACGTATACAGTATACAGTATACACCCATTTATAGCTACTATAAAATTTTCCAAAGATGATCCCATTTTTCGTCTAAAGTTCCTGGTGTATTATTAATTTTATTTGTTCTTTATCTCATCGTGATATATAATAGCAATAATTGTGATAAGCAATTAAATTTCTGTAAATGTAGGTACTAGCTGCACTACGTGCTTACCTTCATTCATTAGTTCGGTAAAATTGAGCGAATATTTATCCAAGACTATAGATATCCATGGATATGCTGCTCGCGAAATAATAATGTGCTGCCCCCTCTCCCGCACAAGTCTCTGACTTCTGGGCTAACCACTTCGGTTAGAATGTGGGAAAGAGATATTATATTATTATTATTATATCCCTAGTGATTATCTAAGATATCATTGGGGTAAAATATCATTAGAACATAATTTTGGTAGTATTGGGGGAAAATAACAAGTTATGTAATTATGATAGATTTCAAAACGTCAGGTTTCGTATAGTTGTGTTTCGCTAGGAGGACTCTGAGTGTAAACTAGGTATAAACTAGTATAAACTAGAAGGATTATAAACGTTGAGGAATATTTGGCTTGTAATTTTCCTGCTACTGATTATTCTGACAATATATCTTTAGAATATTCATCGGTGAATATTACTTCATAAATATTTAAAAAACTATAGTAGAACAGATGGATAACATGTGATCCTACTTTATACATTATATGGTAATATAATTAGTCCAGTCTGTTGTCACGTAAATAAACTCCCTTCAATTAAACAGTGTATATTATAAATAATAATACCCTATTTCAAATATTTTTAATAAATAAGCCGGGAGATACCGCCAATAAATTCCAATATTTCCACTGCTGCGAAAAATAAGCCACACGGGCACGACACACGGGCCACACGGGCACGCCACTAGCGGAATAGTGGGGAAAATATTATAAATAAGCCACGCGCTTCTCCCGCGCCCTCTTTCATGCGCTCTTTCGTTTTCTTTTTCGTTTGCCTTGATAACTTGACGAGCTTTTTTCTAAGTTCGGGTGTGGTTAGTGACTGCAGATTGTCAGGTACTGTGATTTTGATTTATCTTTAATACACATATGTAGAACTGCTAACAATACTCTTCATGTAGTAAAAATATCTGTAAAGAAGTTGCGTCGATTTAAACGACGGTTAGATAACAACATTCCAGATATGACTCAAAGTTTTGAAACATATCTAAACTCTAAACAAAAATATTGAAAATGACACCCTCATAGATTTTTAGAAGTGGATAACGGTGTCGTAACCAGTTGGATGGTCACTTGTTATCAAGACTATTGGAGAGTGTTTCAAATGCGGCTACCATAACGCAAGGAGAAGAAAATAATAATGCAAGTGATGAAGAATATTTACAAACAATACATAAAGACGTGTCAAAAGTCTTTGCAACTTTGAAATATTTCTTTATGATGCAAGATGGCATGTCTGATCGTATTTATAATCTATTAAATAAATTAGAACAATTTTATGAATCCAGTGAAGCAAAAAACCTTCGATAAAATTTAATTACAGAATAATTTTCTACAACAGCTATTTAACAAAAATTCCTATACATACAAAAATTCCTATACATTATGTACTATTCTCGATGTATCTAGAAATTATTTTTTGGTTGTACTATATTTACTGTATACATTTAGTTCTTTTTCTGCATTTTTATGTGTACTTATGTAGCTCCTTGTTTCAACAATGTAAGTGTTAGGTATATGCATATTTTTATTAAATAAATACATACAATATGTGTACCGTACCTATTAACAGTTTTATGAGTTCAGGAGAATTTTCTGTTACTCGAATTTTCTCTATTTCGACACATTTTGTCGGATTTAAAGGGTTCGTAATTTAAAGGTTTCGTAAAAGTAATTAGTCTTAATAATAATATGTCTCGCCTAACTAATGTTCTTGTTCTCACCTGAGATGAAAATACCCATAGAAACTCCTCCGATCATATTAACAGTGATGGAGTTGCGGTTAAAGTCTAGCATCATTCAACGTGTCGAAACTTCAGGTGAACATCGTGCTGTAACAAAGGAAGGCACATGTTATAAAACGTACGTTTTTGAGATTTCGGCTTTGGAATGCAGACGTAGTAAATTACAAAGAAATATTTCAGTCGGGAATTTAAAAAATTGCCAAGGATCTGCTGAATTGTTTGATAAATTATTCGTTTCACTTTGGACGCCATTCAACAGCTCTGCTCTCGGGTGAAACCAGGCCCGGGCCGAGGAGATTCATAACTTTTTTTATTATTAATTGTATAAATAAAATGTATAGTGGACCACACTACTTTTGTACACTGACCAATTTACTACAATTTTAAAATACACTTGAATAAGACAATAGTAAACAGTATTTTAACATTGTTGCTTATGCTCGCTCGAAGTCAACAACATAAAATTTCCCAAGTGCAGCTCTGGAAGGAGAGGGCAAGAAGCCAACTTTGTAGTGGCCTATTTCCTTCCTAAAAAAGCTTTACACTGCAACACATTGTTGTGGCTAAAGGTGCTCGAGCACATGCAAAACCTGTCATTGTGATTTAATATCGGTTTCCAGTTGTGCCGGAAATATATTTAACTTTTAACTACCGATTCTAGGTGATGTAGCATCTACGGATGGAGCCCTAGGGGATATAATATATTAGTTTTAGTAGAATATTTTAAAGCCATACGTTTAAATGAAATGTTAAAAGTTGTATAGTTCGCGTAGTTACGCGGTGATTATGATACCGGTCTTACAAATTGAGACATATATATGCTAGATAAAAGTAGATTACATCAATGTGCCTAGGAGACTTTTAAATGTCATTCTGTTCAGTCTCAGAACCGGTACCTTTATTCCTTTAGCTTGGCTTTATGTTTACTTTTCTGGGATTTACAGGAAATTATTTAAAGTGGATTGAACCTATATACACCTAGAACGGCACCAAGAAGTTGCTAAAATTTAAATTTAAAATAAAAATCGATGCAATATATAAATGTTTTGCTATAAAAACACCGCTCACCTTTACATCAATGTTAGTGTATGTTTTTTTTCCCCGTATATAATTTCACACTCGCCGATGCAGTGCAGAAAGTCTTAATTACATCTCATCAACATGTGCATCTCATCAACAGATTTTCATGTTATTATATAAACATTTAGAATATTTCTATGTAGAACAGAATTTGGAGAATGTTAATCGGCAAGTAACAGCATAATGTTCGTGGCATTTCTATTAAAGTGCGAAAAACTAAATGTACAGAATAAGGAGAGTGGTGGTTGTGTATGTATTTTAGTTTCAACTTATTTCACCAATGCCTCTAGAAAATAATTTAAATCCACAGAATAGTCTTTGCGAAAAGCTGTTGCAACAAAAATTCTCTACATTTTAATAGCGCTTAAATATTCATAATCGTCGCTGGGGCCGGTGACACATTTTTTTCTAATTGTCTAATAAAAAAAGCAAAACCGTATTTTAGCCAAGAGCGAGTTTTTTTATATTGGAGAAGATTTTACATTTTAATTTAAAAGTCTGAGGTCTGGTAAAGCTAAACTAAACTCATTAATCAACTCATTTTATAGTTGACATTATGTCGTGTTAACTTCGTTACTAATTAGATTTTTGTATAAAATTCTTCTCAAATGCAATTTATTTGCATAATAGCATAATGAGATGGAAATTATATTGACTCGAAATTCTATTTGCTCCTACTTAGTGATGTTTATTTTGAATTATGTTTATTTGTTTTTCTACGGCCTACTATTTTTCTACTCAAAACGACACGACATATATACTAAGCAACTCATTACACACGTCTTACACATACGTGACTAATGGTAGCGCCAAAACGCACGACTTACAAATGATGCGTTCCTAAGATTTGTTGACTTTACTATTGCCATAACCAGCTCTACTGCAGATAGCCGTGTTAGAGAAACGTGGCAACGCAGCTTGTGGACCGCCAGCTTCTCGTCAGTTTGCCTTTTCGACGCAAACAAAGTAGTTTCACGCCGTTTTTTTTCCGATTAGAGTGTAGTAAAAAATTGATAATATGGATAGATGGGGACACATTATATGGATAGATGGGATTGTATATTCTGTTGACTGCGTTAATAATATATGGGGTATATAATTTTTTAAAAAAGTGACATGGTTATTTTGCAAAGTTGTCAATAGTAACATATATTTTAGTGTGTATATATATATATATATATATATATATATATATATATATATATATATATATATATATATATATATATATATATATATATATATATATATATATATATATATATATATATATATATATATATATATATATATATATATATATATATATAACATATATTTTAGTGTGTATATATATATATATATATATATATATATATATATATATATATATATATATATATATATATATATATATATATATATATATATATATATATATATATATATATATATATATATTGAGATAAACGAATATCTAGAACCCAAATATAGAGGTAAAACACAATAAACACGTTAAATTATAAAGTAATACGTGTACTGAGATTCAATCTATGAAGTCCCAACTCTAGTATCAGTCGCGAGTATGATGTGTAAATCCTATGTAGAATGAAGAATTAAAACTGTTTAAATCAAAATGTAACAACATTTAAGGTAAACTAAATAAATAAAATAATTTGCTGCAATATGATTGGTCACATTATGTGAGAGTAATATAACATAACACTCGTTGTCAAGGAACTTCGATTGTTTAAAATGGAGAAACTTCCGTAGAAACGAGTAACAAACCAGGAGAGTGATGATAGCGTCATTAAACAAGCGGCAGCTAAGCTTATGTGTCTAGAAATTTTGTAAAATGTAATAGTTAAAATCTACGTTGAATAAGAGATTTTGTGCTATAATAGTGAGATATCAGCGAGTAAATAATTAGAGAGAGAATTAACCAAGTTTTAGTGTGATTTGACTTGAAAATACGATATTTCAAGTACGACGTTCCCAAGGAGAATATAAGAGGTATAGATCAATGTTTTAAGGTAGCCGAAGAAGCAGGGAATACTTCAACATAAACAAAAGTAAGCAGATCGTAAAAGTTTTTCCAAATTTACATCAATTAAAACCAGTACCTTCATAAATAAACACGCTACGTGTCAAGAGTAGCAAATATCCAGTACCACCACTAGATGGCGGCAGGTGAGCTTGCTGAATAAGCAGTTTTCTGGTTAAAAGTACGAGATCATTCCGAGAGAGGGAGGCATGTTGGTGTAGGTAACAGTGCATCGATAATAAACAAGTATTTATGCATTCAAGCTTACTGCTACTTTACAGGATAATGTGCGAAACCACATACTTCTATCTTGTGGTTAAATTTCAGTCTTATAGACATGTATTTACTTTGTTTTGTGAATAAAATAATCAAGTTTACATACTTTCTGCGTTATCATTATTCTCATATAAAAGTATGAAAATAACATTCTATAATTAAACAAAGTTTTAAAATTTCAATTCTCAATAAGATTTGCTTAAATTTATTTACCAGCAAATAGTGTCAATGTTCCAAGCAACCTAGTTGAACTTTCCCTATTGGACTAAAGAGGACTCATGCTCAGCAGTGGTATTTGTGAAATTTTAATATTTAAAAAAAATAAATGTTCAAAGAACTGGCGCCTAGGGAAATTTACCAGTAGTATCAAGATCAAGGTGACAGTATAGCAGACTTGTCAGGTGTTTATACTCTGTGCTTGCACTGCATATCTTATATATAAAAATCTTATCCATATATAATATTCATATACAAAATATTTTTCACATTATATTAAAATATCACAATTTGTCTCCATAACGTGGGCATAAAATATTTTCATTATTTTGTTATATATCCATTGTCTCCACATCGTGGGGCATTATTATAAATATTTATATAAAATAATATATTCATTATTTGTAAACTTTGC